>ARYC01018270.1:0-42939 GCA_000711775.1 Oxytricha trifallax
AATTAAAGTAGGAAATTAGAAATTAACACTCAAATTTTAAGCCATATATCCCTATGTCAAAGCTAAATGCTAATAATAAGGTATCAAAGTTCTTATATCACTAGATTGACATGAAATTGGGATGCATATACCTACTTAAGAACCATAATTGAAGTATTTGCTTTTCCCACCAAATTTGAAGTACTGTGGGTTAAATTAATACAGAGTTATATACAATTTCCTCTTTCCATATTATCATTACTCTAAATTATTATATAGGGTTACTATGATTGCCTTGAATATTAATCAGAACATATTAGGAAGAAAATCCATTGTTTGCCCCTCACAACTTTGCATGTCTCCGTATTGATTCAACTGTCTCCCTTGCAATTTCTCTTGTATTTAGCTGTTCATTCTAAAAAAGAACAAATTTCTCTTAATTTTAGGTAGTATCTGGTGACAAATTGTAAGGTTTTGGTATGTCTAGTTGTAGGGTTCTGGTCTGTTCGGTGGACTAGGCTGTGGATTAAAGGTTTAAGGGTTAAATATTAAATAAAAACACATGATATAATAAGGTCCTTAGTATGTGGATAAATTTCTCTGTAATTACTCAGAGGTTTTTAATGAAAATCATTTCTTTAGAATGTCATAAAGTCACTACCTCTATTGTGAAATAATGCTCTTCTCTATCATTCATATATTAATCACTATCTTTTAGGTTTAACTTTTCTTTCTAATTTTACAGATTTATTGGATTTATTTGCTTCTAAAAATTATTAAATTGATCAGTATTCCATTATTCATTAGTTTTATAATCTTTCCACTCACTTATCTCATGAAATAAAGGTTTATTGAAAGAATTTGTGATTTATAATAAAAGTGTAAATATTAGTAGTAGATCTGTTTTTGTGGTTGGTAGTTGAATTATCTATACTTTCATTGCTGAGCCTTTTTATTATATAATTTATTATAATTATTTATCATTATATCTATCTTCAATTAATATTATAAATAATTAATGGAGTATTACTTATTTGAAGTTATTAAATTAATAATAATAAAATCATGATTGAGTTTATATCAATTAAAAATCATTTCACAGCATATTATGTCAAATTCGTTATGTAATTAAATTTTCAATTCTTTCTCTTTTTGCTTCTACTATTCTTCTTTTTATTCCTGTTCTTGCTACGTTTTCTCTCACTTTCACTTGCATTTCCACCATTAACACCATCGACTTAATTTATAGCTATGATTGGGCCGCTACCGAAGTCTCTTCTGCTATTTGGGCCGCTACTATGCTAGTTTTACATTGCTAACTGGGCAATATTGTCCATTTAATGAAACATAAAGCCTCTTTGCTGTTTCTCAAGTGATTGCTTTTCTTTCTTTTCTTGTTGCTGTTTTAGTCTCTCAAACTTTTCTTTGAGTTCTTGTTCTGGGGAAAGTGAAGACTTATCATTGTTGTTGAATAAAAATGGGTTGTTATTGAAATCCGCATAGCTATTTTTGCTATTGTCTTGTATTACTGTGTTTGGTTATATCCTTTTAATTTTACTTTGTTGCTTTGGATTTATTGCGTCAGGAGCAAAAACTGGATTACCAAATAAATCATAGGGTTGAATCACACCTATTTACTATGAGCTTTCCAATTAATCATTGTTATCTGAGAGATTTTACTGTTAATCAACTATCAATGGTAAAACTATAGACTCAGAGTCTAATCGCTAATGCAAATTGTCAAAATCGTCATTGTCTTATCTCCAGAGTCTTCCAGATTTCTTCTTTTCGCTAATCTTGATTCCTCGCTTACCCTATATAGGTGAGAGTCCCAATCCAATTTAATCGTTTCCGGCGTCTGATTAAAGTCCTGAATAGTCTTTTAATAGATCTTCAGGGTCAAGCATCTTTGATGCTGAATTTTGATTTTCAAATGAATAGGCGTTATTCTCACTTAAAACTTCATAATCTATTGTTTTTTTTCTTTATGAGAATTGCTTTTTTCCTCCTTTGAATTCATAATCAAAAATAAACTGGGATTAGATCCACAACACTAAAATAGTTAAAAAATTTAAGTTTACCAGTCGTAGTTTTATTATTTTTTCTAGATCGCTGAGACACAAAATTCTCTCCATCACCAAATGAATTCGCGTTTGTTCTAAGTATATCATCTTCAATCTCGCTCTCTCTAAATCTGCCATGCTTCCTAACAGAATTGCTTCTTTAATGATTTCTGTTTTCAAAACTATCAAAGTATGGCTTATAGCCTATAATTCCACTCTCCTCTGCTTTTTTGTTATCGTCTCCACTGTCTAATACTATATCATTGAAAAATCTGCTGCTCTTTTTTCTAGCAGAAATTTTGTTTGCCAAACTTTCTGGCATCACTCTTCTTGAAGACTTGGGATTATCTCTTTATGATTTCAATCCACTGAACATACTAGCTGGGAAGTTTAACTTTGAAACTTTCTTGCCCTAAGTTATAGTTTATGGTTGTCTATGGTTGTTTGAGTATTCGTATTGAGGGGATTAATCTTCTTAGTGACCTTGTAAATATTAATCTGAGCCTCTTAGATTAGTTTCAGGGACTTTCTTCATCATATGGAGGGGAAATTCTAATATAATTTCATTCAATTAAGCTGCTGGGTCAAAAAATGATTCATTAATGTTAACTACATTCAATTTTGGATCTTGAGTTGGTTTGTGGGAGTGAAACATTCCTGACTTTATATTATTATAGCCTTCTTTTTCAGAAGTAAACCTTTTTTAGAATATTGAATCATAAAGATAAATTATAATAAATTTACTTGTGTGTCTTGGCAAATAGCTATTATCAAAATCCTTATCATGCTTTGTCAAAAATTCAATATTGCTAAAATCAGTTTTATCATGATCCAGTTGAAATGTCTTCTCAGTAGCATCTTCATTTTTTGTATATTTTCTCTTCAAATCTTTGTCGTCTTTGTGTTCTTATCTCTCAGACTTGACTTTCTCTTCCTAATTGCTCATGTATCTCTCTTGAAAAGAATTGTCTTTGTACATATTGCAAGAGAGCAGTCTGAAAAGCCTGGCATTTTTCTAGTAAACTAATTTCAAAATCTCAATTCTCATGTAGTGAAGCCAGTAACCGAAAAACAAGATGTTAGGGCCAAGAATAAAAAGCAATAAGAACCATTTAAGTCCGTTATTTCCCATTTAAGTATAGTGCTTGCCCGTGACGTAAAAGATACCACCATACATTGTAATTACAGCTACTTGAAGCGAAAAAAGCTCCATTTTGTTTAATTCATCGGTGTAGAAAGGCTTATATTTTATTTGCAAAAGCAGAGGCACAACGATTATTAAAATTACTATAAGAACTTAAGCTTCCGCAGACACAACTGAGAAAAATACTGATACCAAAACTATTGAAATCTTTCTATATAAAATAATCAAAACAGGAGAAATGATTCAGTTAATTTTAATATCTTGTATTACATTATTTTAGCAAAAAACAGATTAATTCATTTAGTATTCCTAAAACAAAATCAAAATAATGATATTGAATAATTAAAGTTTTATAATGACTTTCCAAAAGAATGTCCCAAGTTTGTATCCATTGAAAAAGGATCCATACTTCATTTCCAAGTGATTAATTTAATACTTGTCAGATTGTGGGAGTTCATCATATTTCCCAACTCTCATAATTTTCTCTCTATTTCTCAAAAGCATAACTAGTGAAGCCAAAGGTATCCTAATAACCTATATTATAATTCCAGGTTTGACGACCACAGTGAGATAAATCATGTGCTAATCTTTGTAGCAAATCATATCGATATTTGATTTCAGCCTGTTTATACCGTCAACCTCTATGCAGTTAAAAGCTTGAAACAAAATTTTAGCTATAGTTGGATGGGCCAAGAATAATATAATAACCATAGTGCTGATGAGTTTATCTCTAATTTAAGTCACATTACGCTTAATTAATCCTAGAATAACCCAAAAAGCAACATAGAATATAGCAAGAATTAAAGGCATCGGTGCAAAGAAAATTAGTTTTTATAAGTAGTGAGTATCACTATCATCAGGATTTCCAGATTGTTGTAAGAAACAATCAAATGAGAAAAGACTATCAGAAAAGTTTGGGACAGAAGACTACCCTGACTGTAAATCTTCAATTTCCTTCGGCCAGTTAAAGTCAATAGAAGAAATTGCACTGACCATTTAGAAATGATTTGTCATAATTTTCATGTATACTGTGTAGAGAGGCTTTTCTTTATCTGCACTTTTAATTGTTGATCTCACAAGGAAGGAGCAAACCAAAATTGCAAATATAAGTAGACCAGTGAATTAAACTGCATTAGCACCTTGACTTGGACATAAAAAAAGAAAAACTTATAAAAATTAAAAACTATAATAAGCGAAGATTATTGTACATTTAAAATCAGATGCCTTTTTAAAACCAGGCATACAATTACCACACATAACTCCTTTAAATCCTTCAGAACAGTTTCCAATAGAGTAATATTCATTACCTCCCAAACAAGCAAAACTATTTGGGCATTTAATAAAATTGGTGCTCGTATTTGATGATCTCCAATAACCAGGTTTAGGTGCAACTTTATAGAGACCATAGCAGAGTGCATTTGGATCACATTTTTAGCAAGTTACAACACTTTTTGGAGCTTAATATAAATACTCACCTGTTGGGCAAACAATCACAAATAATTAATAAAAAGATAATCATTATTATTAAAATAGATTTGAAATGGAAATTTTAGAGGAATGCAATAAAACATTTAAATATATTAATTATAACTGGCACTAATTTACTATGTTCTAAATCGTAATTTAATTTAGTACACTTTTAATATTAAAGATATCTCTTAATTATTAATTATAACCAAATTATACATTGTACATTGTACAGTTTTAGAATTTTAGTTTATTTTATATTAAGGCGTACTAAATCATTGTACATTGACATTGTACAGTTTTTAAAAATAGTTTTTTTTTAAATCAGATTGTACAGAATGAAAAGTGATTAATAATTATTAGGAACTTTAATTATAATAAATGCTTTAAGTATATAAATGGATGGCACAGAGAGGTTTTAAAGAGAGCAGTTCTGAGATCAATAAGAATACGATATTTGCAGGATGGAAAGACTACCTAGTCATTAGGATGAAATGAAAATCAACGAGCGCCACACATTAGTATTTGAGATCAAAGCTGAAGACGAGAAACAGATTCACACAGGCGTAGAGAGAGAGATGTCCGATTTAACTCCGAGGTTTGACCATTCACTCATCTTCCACAGTACAATAGGGAGTCGAGAAGATAGTACTTATTGATACAGTTAAAGCAAGATGGTCTTGGACTCTGCAAGAACTACTTTAGCGGTACAGATTACCTCGGGTATAAGAAATTGACCAGTCTCTAATTTGTCTTCTAGCTATTGGGCAAAGTTAAGCTAAGGAGACTCTATGCAAACAATGATAAGCCAATACTTCACTGTGGTGATTCAAGCCATTTCTAGGAATTCATAGCATTCGCAAAAGTTTAATCGGCGAAACAGGGAAGCAGAAGGTCCTCGTCTAATGCATCATCAGAATCATAGAGTAGAATTACCTAGACATTTAAACAGCTTACGAGAGCCAAAAAGATAAGCGGGGTCCAGGATATGTACAGAATGTATTAAGATGACGATGAAGTTTGCGATCAGATAGTGCAAAATCACAAAAAGCTGGTAATAATTCAAGGTTACGAATAGAAGATCCTCTCTAAACCAGAGCCATCATTAACAAAGTTCTAATATCTCATTGCCTTTCTAGAACGCTCTGACACCAAGTCTCCTCACTTAAATCATCTCAATACTAAAAAACTATAAGAAATGCTGTACTTTGATGCTGCGGATAAGCTCTACAGAGTAATTTTTAGAAAATGTCCAGATAAGGTAAATGTTGTCTGGTTATATGGGGAGCCAAACACAGGAAAGACTACAATAGCAAAACTCCTGAGAAAGATCTTTATCACGGAGGACTTAAAAATACTGAATAGATAGTTCTGCATCGATTCCAGCAAGCCACACTCAGAACCGCAATTGTGATCATGGATGAAATAAAGAGAGACATTTTTTAAAACGGAGAAAAGATTGATGATCTCAAGACATTCTTTGAGGGCGAGGGGTACCCTGTCAATTTTAAATACCAAAATCCTGTGATAAGGTTTCAAAAATGCCAAGTAATAGCTATCTCCAATCACTTGCCGTTTGACTAAATGAGTCCACTAGACAAAAAGTCATTTGAGACGAGAATGCTAAAAGTAGAGTTTTCAGAGAAGATGATCAGACAGGATGAGAAGTTCCCTTTTAACGAGGTTGAGCTGGCGCTCTACTTGAAACAGCGATTAGTGGAGGACGGGGACGCCGAATTGATGATAGACGAGGAGACAATCATAGAAAACACGCACATGGAGGGACATGAGATTAAGTAAAGTCAACAGAATGTGAACGAGGATCAAGGAGAACAAATAGAATGACTAGCAATCTGAAGTATATCAGCATTTATTATAATTAAAGTTCCTAATAATTATTAATCACTTTTCATTCTGTACAATCTGATTTTAAAAAAAAATATTTTTAAAACTGTACAAAGTACAATGTACAATGATTTAGTACGCCTTAATATAAAAAAAACTAAAATTCTAAAACTGTAAAATGTAAAATGTATAATTTGGTTATAATTAATAATTAAAAGACATCTTTAATATTAAAAGTGTACTAAATCAAATTACGATTAAGAACATAGTAAATTAGTGCCAGTTATAATTAATATATTTAAATGTTTTATTGCATTCCTCTAAAATTTCCATTTCAAATCTATTTTAATAATAATATTTCAAGGTAATTGAAAATACAGCTCTTATCTATAGTATATTTCTCACCTACTTGGCAAGGTCTAGATAGTATATTTATCTTAAATGGTTCCTTTATAAATGAAACTGAATTTGCGTAAGTAATCATATCTTCAATTTCTAATTCCAATTAAGCATTAATGCCAGGTTCTAAATTTACAATGACATTTGGAAAGTTGTAAACTCCAAATTTAGCATTCGCTTCAAAATTCTACACCACAACATCTTCAGTCAAAGATTTTATAGTTGCAACACTCTAAGTATATGAAGTATAAAGGTTATCGTCTTAATCCAAAATGTCAACTATAAACAAGAAACCCATGCCTGAAACTATTCCCTTGAAATCTAAAATGTTTTAGCCAATTTTAGTGGACTGCATATTTCTGCCTAATCCTTAGCTATGTCAAATTTGTACAAGTTTCAAGTCTCTTCCCAGAATTAAACTCCTTAAGTAATCTTCTGATGGTACTTTGTGTATCATCAATGCTTTAAATCATTTGATCACTTCTATAGAACTTCGTATTGTTACTCATTGGGAAAATGGGGTCATTATTATTGATAAACTGCATCATCAAACTTTTAGCGTAATTAGCTATGTTTGCTCCATATTAAGCCTTATTATCGATAAATTTAGTTGAAGGATCATATTAAAATTTGTTACCAGTCCAAATTATAGCTCCTCCATCATGTTCTGCTGAGTTGTTTTGGAATGCATTAGATTTAGTGAAATTAATCTGACTGATGTTATTTAACTTTGCTGCTTCGTTAAAACAGTCCATGTTTATTGCACCACCAAGTCCCTTATCAACTATAACAAATTAAATATGATACATATACGGCTATCTAATTCATTTTAGTTTAGCACTTTTTGAGGTGTCAATTAGCAATCTCTCAGCTCTGTTATTGATGAATTTGTTATCTTAGAATATGAGTTTGGCTGCATCTTAAATTTTAATAGCACCTTTATGCATAGCCTAATTTTACTAATTCAACAAATACATAACTTTAATTTTAGAGGAAGGTTGAATTAGTTATATTGAAGTATGATTTAGAGTATGTTCATGAAAGCCAAAGTGCTCCTCCTTCAAGGGCTGTTAATTTTTTGAATGTAGTATTAATGATTTAACCCTAAAATAAACTTAATAAATTTAAATTAGTCATTTTTAACACTATCTTTAGAATATTTCCTAATTATACTCAAATTTTAACCAATTCAACGCTATAAAGATTTATTAATTGTGAGGTTCTAACAACTACAATAAATTCCTTTTCCATTAGGATCTTAATTAATACCATTTTAAAACAAGCTATCCCTCACTATAACATTAGCCTCACTAGCCTTAATGAATTATTAATAGCTTATCGAGAATGTGCAATTATTTATCTCAGCATATGCATTCTCTAAGATTATATCATTTTGAGTATTATTATTGAAGTTTGTATTTAAAATTCTCACTTTATTTGTCATTGTAAAGTACAAAGAGCTTCCTTTAAGAGATGCACAATTTACTTTATTTTATAAGAATTTTTCATAATTAATATTTATCATATTATTATCAATTCTTTAGAGTAGTGTTTCCATCTACAGTTACTGAGATATAATCAGTTGCATAAATAACTGACCCTTAGGCACCTCTACAATTTTGAAACAAAGAATTAGTGATATTAAGCTGCGACTAGAAATTTAGACTGAAAAATCCAGCATCTACTTCATAAGTATTTTCCCACAAAAATTCTTTTTAAGGATAATTCACAGTCACATTTTCCACCGTCACTGTACTGCCTATTAAAGTAATTCCATGATTGACTTTATTTGCAAAGTTATCAATGAATTGAGTGTTTTTAAAGACCGTAAGATAGGATGAAATTAATGAGGTTTAAGTCGTGATAGTTCTGCTTAAAAATTGAGTTTTATGCTCTAATAATCTTTGATTAAAAAAATTGATAATTTCAAATAACTTAGATTATTAAATTTGGGAATAATTTTATTTAAATAGATTTGATTAAACGTTGAGGGCAAAAATAGTACTGGACTCTTTTGAATAATTTGAGTAAAAATAGCATTAATCACAGAGGAATTCAGTATCTTCATTAATATAGATTGTAGCTTTACTTAAGGCTCTATTTCCAATGAATGTGATAATATAAAGAATATGATTAGATAACTTAAATTTTTATACTATAGTATAAAATTATTATGTGCAATTTATTACTTCAACTTAAGTTACAAACGCTTCAATAGCTGATCCCCTTACTAAAGCTGTATTATTTTCAAAAACCAAATTTGAAGCAACAAAATCTGACGCTATAATCGCATAAAACACTCCAAATTTATTTTAATTGTTATATTTATTATAAATTTAATAATTACTTATGAGTAATCATTTACCAAGTATAAAATAGCAAATATAGGTTTATTTTAAAAAATTCAGTAACTGTATTATTAGTGATGACAGTTTTAGGATCATATTTAGTTGCAACAACTCTGACATTTTATTCCTCCTCCGCCATAATTCCAGCTCCATGAGAAGATGTTAAATTGAAAAATCTGCAATCGATAAATTCAGCATACTAAGTATACGGGTCACTAGCTTTTTTTTTTTGTTGTGTTAAAAAGTAAACGTCTTTGGTGTTTACTTTCTTTTTTACGAATACTTAGCCAGATTTTCGGACTAGCTAATCTGTTAGGTATACTATATAAAATTATATATATATTTATATAATAAATTTACAATGATAGTTTAGTAAAGATATTAATAGTTAATGAAATCTCTGATGTCAATAATACCACATTTTTAATTTAAGAATTAAGTAGTAAGTGGGGTTTTAACATATTAATTTAGATTAAATAATTGTGGCAGTGACTTAGATATCTTCAATCATATTAAGAATCATAAGGAAAAACAATTTATCTAATAACAGTTTAAATTATTAAAATTTTAAATTTAAGCCAAATAATTAAGAGATCTGATTTGTTAAAATGATTTAATTATAAATTAGTTGTTCTTAACACCTAATTTAATTATTTAAATTAAACATTGAGCTTTATTTGTTTTCTTAAATTAAGAGACTATATATGCTGTTTAATTTGAATGCCAAGCGTCTTATGAGTAACTCATATATAAAATTTTGAATTCGAATTTGATTTTAAATATATAAGCCAATTTATATTATAGTATAAATATTTCTGCCTTCAAAAGCAGCGAGAGAATCGAGATACATAGATGACCCATCAAAAGCTTTATTGTTTCTAAATGTTGAATTATAGAAGAAAATTCTTAAGAAATCACCGTCATGGGGTTCGAGGGCAAAAGCTCCAAATGTTTCACAGAAAGTGTAAGAAACATCTTCTTCTTTAAATATGGATGTTGAACGGCCATCTTAATTTCTTGCAAATGCTACTCCTCATTTGAAAGTGCACAAATTGAATTTGTACTTATAGTTAAATAAATTTTATACTTATAATTACATAAAGAATAGTTTAAAATGCTTTAAATTTGAATTTTCCTTCATAAAAATAGCGCCTATATAATATTTCTCTCAAATAAAGCAAATTAGCCATCAATTTTGAGACTATAAATTGCTCCCTAATAAGCGAAACTATATGAAAAGCTGTTATTGATAAATTTGTGATAATAGCCAGTCGGGAAAGCTCCCATACCAGAGAGGTAAAACAATCCGTATTTTTAAAACTTTTAATATTTATAAGAATCAAATGGGAAATATTCATCACTTATCAGAGTTTGCTTGAAATCTACTTCTTTGATTAAATATGTAATTAAAAAAAGAAATTCCTAAATAATAATTTTAAACAAAATATCCATTACCATATGAAGTAGTATTTACAACACTCAAGAGCCCTTTAAACAAGTATATGAGTGAAGTTTCATTGCTTCTCAATTAATTATCTCTGATTTGCCTATTTTAGATTAAAATCTGAGGAGCACTTAGATCACCATTTAGATAAAAAGTTTCCATTGTAATGAGAGAGCCATAGTATTATTTTTCAAAATTTAGTCCTAATATTTACATGTGCTTGTTACCAGAAAAAGTGCAATTATCGAAGTTAGTGCTAAAATTTATAACTTGAGATCCGGTTATGGGTTAAGGTTACACTTTAAATAGTTAATAATTTTTTAAAAAAAAATAAATGAATTTTCATTTTATTTTAGAGTTTAATTCTGAAGACTGGAGTTTAAGCATAATTAAAGAATAAACCTAAAACTTTTGGACTAATTTTCATTATAAAAAAATTACAGGTTTATATCAGGGAAGAACTTTGCAAGTTTTGGATCAAGAATTTTCAAGAAGCCTAGTTCACTTCCTGAGTGATTCACGAAAGTTGTGTTCGTGATGTTATTAACATACCCTCCTGTAATATAGAGAGAACTTGCCAGGTCATTCCTAGTGTTTATATCAAAATAGGGACCTGCCTAATTGTTATTAAAACTGCTATTGTAAAGTAAAAGGATTTGCGTGTTGTTAGCATTCACTAAATCTAAAATCAAAAAAAAGGATTTAGGAATAATTATTTACAATTATTGAGATACCAAGTTTCAGAACAACCCACAACATTTAAAGCACCTCTAACTGAAGGCCAATCAATTTATTTATCAACATTTGAACAGAAATTTATGTAACCAAATTCTTCATAACATCCGTTAACGTCAGGGTCTGTAAATGAGAGAGGTATTTCAGAAAAGTATTTCGAATAGGGA
Source organism: Oxytricha trifallax (assembly GCA_000711775.1). Classification (NCBI taxonomy): domain Eukaryota; phylum Ciliophora; class Spirotrichea; order Sporadotrichida; family Oxytrichidae; genus Oxytricha; species Oxytricha trifallax. The sequence goes on from ARYC01018270.1 coordinate 11,592, forward strand.
GAGTTATAAGTTTCAATATAACCATAAACTGGCCCATTTTTCTCGAAAATTATACCCACTATTCTTATTTTGCTTACTAAAGCCATAAAAACTGCTGTTCCTCTTAAAAATATAAACTTATAATGTTTGTAATCTTTATCCTGAGTAGTTCTCTTTGAATATGCAATCCAAGATACAAATTATTTATTAATTAAAATTCGTAAAATTGATCTTAAATGATTACATTATAATTTAATTTATAGATGGAAAATTGAAAAGCATAGACAATGAACAGATTTTCTGGGTTAATTACGCTACTAAAGTTAGATGTAATATTAACTGGGTGCCATTTAAAGTAAGATTATTTGTCATTGAAGAAAGTGATTACTATTCGTCATGGCTTGTAGCTGTTATATAGTAACATACCCCAGACAAAGCGCTCCCATTATGATTTTTTATTCCAATATTTTAGTAAAATTAAGAATCTTCAATGTGAACACCAGCACATATTGAACTTTGATTTGCAATTATTAAATTGTTTCTAATAAAAATTGCATTGCCTTAGAGATATGCCATATTCAAAACCCCAAAACCTCCTAGTGAGTTTTATAAGTGCTTTGATTAGTAGGGTATAGTTGGGTTCTTATTGGGGTTAGTTGAGAAAACGGAGGTTATATGCGAATTTAACAAATATTTAAAGAGTATTAGTGTGCTTAATTCAAACAAATTTTATCTGCTTATCTTTGTGATACCTCTTGAATCTAGCAGTCTTTAATTGTTATAGTATATCATCTAATGATTATCTTGGATATGCTGGAGCTTTTACGATGACCATCTCAACTATCTTCTTCATTTCATTGCAGATTTCATCTTATTTAATATGTTTAAGCAGCCAAACTTATTGATTATTTCTCATGTTTTGTTCCATAGTATGACATACTTTCCATATCGCACTCTAAGATAATTGCAGCTATCGCCTAAACATCCCTTTAAACATAGCCATTTATCCTCTTCTCTCTTATTGGGAAGTATCCTGGAATGCCTAAGACCTTTGCTAAAGTCACTATCTCTTGTCTAATTGCTCTGTTGAAATCTATGACTACTACTTCTAAAGGACAGAGACTTAACATTACATTTTCTGTCTTCAAATAATATGAACATACCCTAGATCATGGAGCTCTTTCACACCCTTAGTCATTTCTGTGAGTATCTCATTCAAATTATGAGGACATCTATTATGGTAGAGATACTCTCTTAGAGTCATTTCAAACTTCTTGAGTCTCAAAGCAATAAAACCATGACCAAGTATAACTCCGTCGGCTTAGCTAAGTTCTTGCATTATCTTTTCTAAGCCTCTCTCAGTACTATGTATTCATTTGCAAACTCATTTTATTATTGCTCGTTCTTAATGAGATACTTAAATGAATATACCTTGTAAGCGAATTCATCAACAACTATAAGTTTTACCTTGTTAGGTACGTAAATATTCAATTAGTTCTCAATACAGCTGCTTATTTCGACTGCATTTAATGCAGGTATATACATTGCTCTCTCTTATAAGCATGCTATATACATACCATTTGCAGGTTGGTTCATTAACTCCAATCACTTCTATCTCTTAAGTCTCTCCTACTGTTCTTTTTGTGACTCAAGAGAGTTATTTTTTATTTTAGCAGGTACAAACTTTTAAGTTTCCTTATCTTTAATCATGAATTCGCTTAAATGATTGCATATGCCTCTTTACTTTGGCTGAGTTAGTATAAGACTTCATGCATGTTGTGCACTAATATCTACCATCTACTTTATCATGCTTGAAGTAGATCTTAGCTCTACCAGAGTGTACCTCTTTGATGTGCCTCTTCAAGCTAGACTCAGTTGAGAAGAAATTTTAGCAGTCTTCACATTAAAATGTTTTAATTTTTTCTATTGGTTGCTGTTCCTTATCTTCCTCAACCAATTCAACTTATGTCTAAACTCCCATCTCTGCACTCTACTTCTTGTTTTAAACTTCAATTTTAAAGACCTCCGTTTCAAACTCTAGAGCTCTTTGCTCAACCTCCTTTTCATTATATATTACCTCTGGTTTCTTGGAGGAGCCAAAGTTGAGTAATGATTAACCTGTTCCAAGAGAAACTGCCTTACGATTTAAGTTAGCCGCCATGTTTAAATTCATATTTAAATTACTATTATTAATGAGTAATAACTTCCCCAGCTAAAGTATAGTTGAGCAGGAGTTTACCCTGCAGCAATGATGGTTTATTTGAAGTGTTAGACATCATATTTATACTAAGTTTATAACTATAATTTTTCTAATTTCATGCTTAATATTTTTAATATTGGTACTAACTTAGACAATATTCTGGTTGGTACTGGTACCAATTAGGTTTGGAACCATTTTTGAACTTTTCCATTAAAATCTCATTAGATTAAAAGTAGGTACTAATTACATTTTGGTACTATTAAATTGGTACTAATTAAAATTAAACGGATATTGTACCAGTACTAATTAAATATAAACAAATTTAGTACTATTTTAATGGAACTAAATTGATTAAAATAGAGATCCATCTCTGAAGTTTCTTGCAGCTTCTGCCAACTTTCTCCACATATCTTTACCAGGTTGACCTCCTATAAGATGCCCATATTTAATACTAAGATTTTAAACAGTAGGATCCAGAACTCTATATATTAAAATTTGAAATTCAATAAGAAGAGAAGGAACAAGGATGGAATCTATAAGTACTGCAATGAAGAGGGTTGAAGCTTAAGAAATGATCTCAAGATTTAGAAGCAAGGAAGATCTCTATCGATACCTCACTCAGCATGGTAAGCTTGTGACATATACTTAATCATAGATTATAGTAGGTTTATTCCTTCCAACGATGCAAGGAACTAAAATTTCATTCTTAAAAGCTATACTCTGTGATTTGAAGAAAGCCTTTAAAAACAATGAAATAAAGTTGATAGAAATACCAAACTACCCAGAGATTCAGTCACTAATCTCTACTAGGATGCGATGAAAGATAAAGAGTTTGTAGTTTATCTTCCTACCAAGAAACAACTCTCTAACAAACTTCCAGAAAGAAGCTTCTTCTTTGGTGATCTTGACACTTTAAGAGAGAGTTATCTCAGAGAGATCATTGAAGAAGCTCACATGAAACGCTACTCTATTTCTCCAGAAGATTAAAAGGGTAATAACTCCAGGGGGGGCCGCTAAAATTTTTTTTCTAATTTTCATAAAATGACCTAAAAATGATTAAAACATCAATATAACATGATATAACTTATAAATAAGGTCTGAAATAACCTTTTCAAGGAATACATCGAGACCCAAACAGGAGGGGGGGTCTAAATCGGTACCACTCAATTTTTGAAATCCTAAGTCAGTACCATATGAAAAAAAATTTTTTGCCACAAAATCCTATGTCTGTACCACATAAAAAATTTTTTTTTCATTCAAAAAAATAATTATTTATTTTAAAGTTAACTAACATTTTTTAATTAATTATATAAAGAAATTTAATGTAAAGAAAAAAAAGACATGAAGATATTGTAAATACCGCTGATCAAATTATTGATGTTTTACAATTTATTAAGGATATCAAAAATTTTATTGAAGCACTTTAAGATATTGGGATTCTTGAGAGATGTTAAATGCAGTGTATGTTTACTGAATAAGAAACTAAGATCAAGAAATGACGCACCTGTCCAGAGGAATTCAAATTTAATATGTTATTCAATAATAGCAACAATAATATTAATAAAATGATGATGTAGAAAATGATAATGAAAATGATGAATATTATGATGAAGAATTTGAATAAGAAAGCAAATAAGGCCAAGATGTTGAAATGTAAGATGAAGATGAAAACAACAATTAAAATACAAGACCTAGAAATTTTAGAGGTACAAATTAAATTTAAAGCTTATGGTTTTAACTTAAAAGATTTATTAAAAATTTTTATAGCACAGTAAGCGATGAAAACTTTAATTTGGATGACTTTTTAATGAAGGCTCTTTAGAAAAGACATGTCAAAATGAAAAAAGAAAAACCAGATGAATCCTAAGCTGATATTTTTAATATATTATTAATTACTTATAATTTTTTTTAATGAAAAATATTTTTTTCATGAGGTACCGACTTAGAATTTCAAAAGTTGAGTGGTACCGACTTAGACCCCCCCAAATCAGAGTAAAATTCCACATTAACATCATAAAAGACATTAATTTTTGAAAAAAAAATATTTATTCAAAAATTAATGTCTTTTATGATGTTAATGTGGAATGTTATTCTGATTTGGGTCTCGATGTATTCCTTGAAAAGGTTATTTCAGACCTTATTTATAAGTTATATCATGTTATATTGATGTTTTAATCATTTTTAGGTCATTTTATGAAAATTAGAAAAAAAAATTAAGCGGCCCCCCCAGGGGCCATTACCTGATTAAAAGAAGCAAGGCATACTTATAAGCGAAGCTTGGCTTGAAGAGCTAAAGAAGCATCCTTACCTCTCTAGTAAGCTTTGATTGATAACTTTGTAGGGAAACCTGGAACTGGTATATTCCTAATGAAAGAGCATGCTAAGGTTCACAGAGAGAGAAAGTCATAGAATATTCATGAAGTGAGCAAGAGACTTTATATAGATGTTTAAAAGCCAGATGAAATGAGCATAGATGCAGGAGCTGGCACTAAGAGAAGAAATATGGCAAGCAATCCATAAGAAGTGGAGAAGAAAGAATAGCCAAACCCATTTATGGGTCAATTTAATATGTGAATATATTCATTCGTTTAAATCTAAAACTTATTTATAAACATTCATTCTTCCCTCTCTCGCACAAATTGTTGTCTTATCTACGCTAACTGTCTTACATCTGCTTCGAATCAAGTCAACTGTATCGATGGGCAAGTCATGCATAAGATGATAGAGCAGCAGCTTCTTGTAGTGAGTCTTTATTTAACTTCAGTAGAATTATTTCCATTAAATTAAGGGCTATAAGGAACGTTGTAGACAGGAGTTATGTTTAACTCTTCATAAGCTTTCTAAGACTCCTTAGTCTTATGAACTGAAAGGTTATCAACAAACAGGATGATCTCTTGGTTACTATACTTCTCTCTGAGCTTATGTAGGAACTCTATATACTACTCTCGCTTAATAGAGCGAGGGTGAATAACATAACTCTCTAAGCCTGAATCTTCACTTATACCAGCTAAAATTGCATGTGTGAATACCTTCACTTTTTAATCATAGACTTCTATATTATCATACTTTTTATACCAAGACTAATTAATAAAAGTGTTGAAGGTGAATACAGCTTCATCAGCGTGTATGAACTTGATGCTATTAATAATAGCTCTCTGCATTTAATCATATATATAGTTTAAATTATAACTATAAAATGGCACTGTAAAATCAATCACTCTCTTCACTCTGTTGACAGTCTTGAAAGTAATACCATTTCTTCTATAAATGTTGGCTATAGTTTAAGGATAGATTCGCATGTCAGGAAACTTGCGATGAAACATCACAGCTCGCTAGTCTAATGGTAAGTGTGCCCAATACTTCAAAGTCTTCTAGTCGCAGAGGAAGTCAATATGAGCATGAATGAACTTTTATTTTCTTGCAGGATTTGTTCAAGAACCAGAATTATAATTCTAAACAGCCAACAAGCAATGATACCTAACTGATGAGGCACTATTGCACTGGAGCTTTGCTATAGCTGCATAATTCATTACTGGATTGACTAAGTCTATATTAATACTTGTACCATGCCTAAGCTTATGAAGTAAATCTAAATATTAATCATCATAAATAGACTCTAAATTTCGCTAATTTCTATTTCTCATTTTGCAAATTGACCTAATCTCTCTACTAACCTCAATAAGACCCCAACTATTCCCTACAAATCAAAGCACTTATAAACATCACTAAGGGGTTTTGGGGTTTTTATTACCAGTGAATGTATTACCTTTTATAAAAATGTATGGTTAATAGCCTTTTATCCAGTTTGGTGAATTAATAGTGATTGCAGCTCCAAAAGTTCCAATATTGTTTAAGAAATTGCTATTTGTTATGATCACTGGTTAAGATGGTCTTGAAACATAGATTAGTCCGAGTCTCTCAAACTTTTCGAAATAACTGTAGAAGTTATCGTTCTTCTATATACCATTATGAAATAAATATTCGTCTCTCCTTCATCAGTGTTAGATATACTTACTTTAATTTCATTCTAGAACGTGTCTTTAAAGTGGTCAGCATCTCTGACTAGATTGCTTGAATATGGCATAACCAAAATCTCAGGAATGAAATGCATGTTATTTGTGAATTTAAAATATGATATCTCAATAGTGCCATTAAAATCTTCCAGATTCAAGACTATACCTTTGTGTATGAATGCTTTATAAGTGATTGCTTCTAAACTATTTGTTCCAGCTAGGTTAGTATATCTCACAGAAATGGGCACGGGATCTACATTATTTTCTAGACATCTTTTTCTAAAAGATCTATTTGGGCAAATGTCAGAGTGAGAAACCACAAATTCATATAGAATTTGTATTTTTAAATAAATTAATGCAAGATTTATAAAGGCTCGTTCTTTCATTAGCAATGAACTTTTTACCTTATTCACAGACAGTTTACTCATTTTTGAAAATATATTTCTTCCCCATCTCATCTTACAGTATATGAGGAGGTCTTATATGAATCGGGTAATGGCCCCTGGCGGGGGCAGATAAAATTATTTCTCAAAATTTCATAGCATCGAATAAATGTCAAAAACAATAAAATAACTTATTATAACTTAATAATAATGTCATTAAGGTCACTTATGATAAATTTTAGAAGTATAAGGAACCTAATTTAATATTTTAATTCTACATTAACTAGGAAACAACAATAAGTTTAAGTTAGATAAAACAGAGAAAATTTCATAAAATTGCAAATATCATATTTAATTAAACAACGCATAATGTTTTATCTAACTTAAACTTATTGTTGTTTCCTAGTCAATGTAAAATTAAAATATTAAATAGGATCCTTATACTTCTAAAATTTATCATAAGTGACCTTAATGACATTATTATTAAGTTATAATAAGTTATTTTATTGTTTTTGACATTTATTCGATGCTATGAAATTTTGAGAAATAATTTTATCTGCCCCCTCCAGGGGGCCATTACCCTATGAATCTTATATATTATAATTCAAATAAAATAAGAATAATCTGCTTAAAGTCTGGGTTGTAGTATATATTCATTTTTGTGAGTTATTTGGGTAGTAAATCTTAGTTTTCATAGAGTAAATTAATTAAGCACTCTCCTCTTTTCAATGGGTTATCCCAGTCATTATTCACTGTTACTATACTTTATAAAAATTATAATAAATAATTAAATTGGTTTAAATTCAAGTTTACTATCTAATCTCCTTCAAAATTACCTTAAATCACTGGATTAGATTTATAAATAAATAAGTATCAAGTAATATAATTTCATAATTATAGTACCGGCATCTGTATTCTATTGCAATTTCTTTGATGTATTATTATTGCCCATAAACAAGATAAAAATATTTTTACTAATATTAAATTTTACAATAATTTGCTATGTATACTGACACTTCTTAACATACAATATTTAGTTTAAATATTCAGATTTAATACTCATAGAAAATAGAATTTTAGAGATAAATATTTTTTTATGAATATTTCATATGAAAATTAACAAAGCATTATATTTATACAAATTTCTATACTTATATAAATGTATTTATTTATTTACTATAATAAGGCTCTTCACCATTCATCGATTTTGATATCGATTACAAAATTCATTGATCATAGATATAAGTTTTCAACTAGTCAAGTTTCAACAAACCCCGATTATTTTTCACAAAAGTTGAGAACTTAGAAAAAGAATGATGCATTTATAATAAAGGGCACTTTAATGTCACTATTTAAGTATAGTATAATATTTATATGAATAAAGCTTATATATTTTATTTATTTATAATAGTTAAAATAAATACTTAAAAATGTTAATCAATATAAATTTAGATAAACTTATATTAATTCATTTTTTTATTGAAGATTCAGGAATCTTACTATTGTATTTGAAATTAGTTATAAGTCTTAATAGAATTATACTAAATATTAAAAAGACTCATTTGAATCTCTAATTACTATATATAATAATTTCTTATCCACAAAGAGTGATTATCAGAAGGATTTTTGAATCATTAATTTTTAAAGAACATTGTTCTAAATTTCTTTATAGATTTTATATAAGTCTATATGGACTTTTATGAAATATTATGTCTTATCAAAAGCGAATATCATAACAATATTTAAATGTTTTAATTTATAATTAAAAGTTTTGAATGTGTCCAATTTAAGGACATTAAGCATTAATATATATGCCATTATTGCTTTAAATATCACTGAGCTATATTATATTAAAATATATATTGATTTATATGAATTTCACTAATGGAAAATTAATGAAATGCATTTCACTAATTTAACATGAGTGAAATTCATATAAAATAATAATATAAATGCTATTAAATAAAAGAACCATTTTCAACTGGTTAAAAAATTAATGATTATAGGTTTTCTGTAGAGTAAACTTATTATATAAGATTTTAATTTTTCAGTAAAAATTCACAATTTTACAAGTCTTTTCCTTGGAGTCTGACAAAGTAAAGCACGATAAAGACAAGAATAATGAATACGACTACTCCTGCCATCGCCAGGAAAGCTATCCCCAAGAATTTATTATTTCCTCCAAAAGCATTCAATTCACTTAAGTAAATGTCTCAACGTCAAATTTATTTGAGATTTATTATATAAATATACAAATAATTTTACAATTAACTTAACCATAATTAATAAGTAAACATATATTATCAGAGATTGTGATGGTGGAGTTAGTTCCTGCTTTGAGAGTGGTCCAAATATGTCCCCACAGCTTAATAAAATTAGGGAAACTTTCCATTTGATACCAGACCATTACATGCTCGTTGGTCACGTCCAACCAAGCAGTGCTCTGGCCGTTGCTTGGCAACTTGAATTTATAATCTTTATCAACATAGCGAGCGATGTTCTTCTCGTCAATCGCCACCACACTCTTATTCAAAGTGTAGCTTAATTAGTAAGTGTCGTTGAAGAAGTATTTCGCTATCAAACCACTTTGGAAAGCGATGTCGTAGGTTCTTAGGGTTGTCCCATCGATAGCTATTTTGGGGATGCTGCCACCAAGATCGTTCATTCTGATAATTGGATCACAAGTTGTCAAACTGCCAGAGCCCAAATTACTTCCTCTTAATTGCTTGTAACTTCTACTCTTCACGAAATTTCTATGGTTTGCATAAAAGCTCTCCAATTTAATAATTAAATATGATAATTTGAGTATTTACCTATCTTATATTTCAATTTAATAAATAATTAATATGCAATTGATAATAGATCTTTGGATTAACTAAATCATGATCGGGCGTGAAATTAACTTGGCATGTAGCCACACCGTTGCATTAATCATCATAGCGAATTGTTAAGTCATGAATGCTGTTCGCTTACAAGAAACATAATACTCCGAACCCTCCCAGGATAATCTTATAAATTTATTTTAGTTTTTTTCATAATAATTGCAAATACTAAGTAGCAGATCATTGCACACTTGAATGTAGGTGTGATTAAGATATGAGAAATTTATTAGTTTTGGATTTTGCCCCAGCTCTTAAGCTTTGCAATATCAGTCTCCACCTCCGTCTTCTTATCTTCTTTTGCCATTATATAAAATATATACTTAATTTAATTAATTTTTTTCTATATGATTTATAAAGAATTGATAGTATATAGTCTTATTTATTATGATACGATCATGCTATAAATAGATATATTGAGTCAATAAAATAGAAATAAATCCAAGAAATTTAATGTGTAAAGGTATAAGTTTATATAAATGCAGAAATCTTCTAAGTGCTATTTTTACATGATAGAAATAGTTTCTCTATACTTTTGGGTTTCAGGGAATTTTCATTTCTTTTTAGGTTTGTCTGAAAATTGTAATATTAAATGACAGATAAGAAAAAATTATAATGATAAGATAAGAAAAATGAAATAATATAAAAAACGTATAAAATATATTGAAAATTAGTAAATAATTAAAGCTTAATTATATTTTTAATCATAAGACAATTAGGAAGATAGAAAAATTGTCATTATACCACTTAATAAAATATTAAAAATAATTAAGATTTGAGGTCATGTTACAGTTGGGAAACAAATATAGGATTTTTAAATAACAAAAAATTCTATTAAATTTTACTATTATCGCACTTAAAAGTTATCGTTTGTGATTCGTGAAGATAACCTCTTATTTTTATAATATATTATGATTATGTTTTTTATCCTTAACTGTATATTAATCGATTGGTTAGTAACTTTATTTATATAACTTACAATGTAACTTTTATCAATCATATTATTTACACATAAAATTTACAAATGCAAACAAGACGAGCTTTTAAAAAGCAAGAACTTGCAAGCACTAATTTCGACCCACAGTTTCAAATTATGACTCATCAAGCCCTGCACTGTTCTAGGAGGTCAGCAAGTAGCTTGAGACATAAGAGAGTGATAAGAATTCTGTTAAGAGAGTACACTAAAAGCGAGAAACTTAGTTGAATTAGCAGAGTAATGGATAGCATTTGTTGTCATTGAGTTTATCACCATCTTAACCATCACCAAATTAGAAACAGATAGTTATGAAAGTGGTTTAGAGAAGAGTTGCAAAGAAAGTTGCTAAATCAGCTCTGAATAAGCCAAGACCAGTAGTAACTCACACCACTACTAGAGATGAGTCTCAATTGAAACTTCAAGACTAGGAATTTAATTAAGACCAAGATCTTTAGTGTGACGGCTAAATGATAAAAAAAATCAGTTTGTTAATAAATTAAAAAATGACCAATCTCACTTTTAACCAGTCAAAACTGACTGGTCTTAACTTCCTTAAGGATTTATAGTGAGCAAGAGGTACCTTGTAGTAGACTCATTAATCAAAGGTTCAGGAGGCTCAGTTTATCTAGTCAAGGACTTAGTACAAGTTAAATTTACAAAGAAGAACTTCATAATATGCGCAATTTAATGTCTAAAAATAAAATGGGGAAGTTAATCATGAAGCGAAGTTAGATTCTTCGCAAAAATATAATGCAGTCTGTCAAGATTATAGTCATGACAGGCGAGAGTCAACTCATTATTCTCAACAAAATTCCTTAAATATAGGTGATTTACGTTATCTAATTATAGACGAATTTTCTGGAAGAATCTGCTTGTTTGAGAGTGACGAAGGTATACTCAAATGCAACGGAGTTTGAGTTATTCTAAAAAGAATTCGAAACTCTCTCTCTTATCAACAAAGTTTCATAAATCTTATATATTATTTTAATATTTAAAGTACAAGCTTAAAGTGCCTCCTACAACTCTAACTTAATTAGAACTTTTGATGCCGAACTAGTCTTAATAAGTTAAAATATTACTCATTTATTATAGTTTATTTGTCCATTCAGTTAAAATTGAGGAAGCAAAATCAGAGAAAGAAATTATTGAAGAAAGGGAAAGTTTTAGCTTCAAGACTTAACGTTATGTATAGACTAGAGCTTAAAAAAAAAGAGATAATTTTTGACAATAAATATTAAGACGTAGATAAAACCAATTAAAACTAATAACTTTAGAAATTTTAACAAGTTGAAGCAGCATACATTGTCTTTGAGTAAACTTATAATCTTGAGTTTAGACAAATTTTTATAATTATTTATAAAACATTTGATTTATTGTGATAAGGGTGATCTGTTCTAGTATGTGAAATCGAGACAAACTCTAGTCCAAGCATAATCTGTCATGCTATCCTTACTAGATTTTGTGCGCAGGGAACTTTTTGCATTAAGTTTGCAAAATTTCACATTTAGATATAAATTGGAGAATCTAGTTGTTGATGCAAGTTATAGAGTCAAGCTTATTGATTTCGCATTTTTTGAAAAATTAGATTAACCCATCATTAAGACCAAGGGAACAGTCCAGTATCTTTCTCCTGAAGCAATTTAAGTAATAGAACTCAAAAAAACTTCTAAAATAGTTCCCCTTAGATATGACTTCAGAATCAGATTCTTAAAACGAGGAGCATATGCTCCATGATCAAAATAGAAAAGATAAAATATAGTAAAATGAGCTGTAAAACTAGAATAAATACTAGCTAGGTGTAAATTAACCATCCTACTTGGGTGAAAATTCAGACATGTATTCCCTTGGAATATTATTATTCTTAATGTATTTTGGATTCCCACCTATCTCCTCTAACACACCAAGTGATCCATACTTCCATCTCTTGTCCTCAGGAGATGAATATTTAGTTGACTATTATTTCAGTGTTCATCCTCAAACTAGGATTCTTAACTAGTATTTAATGCTGTGTTATTAATTTAAAACTAGAGCACAAGATAAATTCCTTAATCTTTGAAATAACTATTCGCTAAGCTGCATCACTATGATCCCTTAAAGAGACCTTCAGTTTAAGAATTTCTAAATCAGGATTTATGGCTTAACGACATTCACAACATGTCAACAGTTGAAGATTACCACAAACTTAATTTTAGTTTTTTGTTAATTACCTTAACCAAATGCATAAAATCCATTTGATAAACCAGTTCGATGAAGAAGCTCTTCTCCACTTAGAGCAAACTCAACAACAAGCTCAATTTAACAATTAGATCAGCGAAACTATCCACTTACAAGAAAATAATGAGAATTTAATGACCAGAGGAAACGAAGCAACTATTAATAATCACTCAATTGACTAAAACCCCATCACTGACGTTGAATTAATGGACTCAAATGAATGATATTACTCCCTGAATCAATTTCTAACTATAAATATACAATCAATCAAATGATAACCAATCTGTAACTATATAAATAACTAACCTAAACACCTAATAATAATAAATTTAAACAAGATTAAGTATCACTACTAATATATAAGGATTTACTGAAGAGAAATGAATCACAGTGGCTTTTTTAACTATGTAATGACATAAATTTAATGTTTATCGAATGAAAATCATCTATTAATTGTAAATGTGTGAAGAAAACTATCTATCTATAAAATTTATGTAACTTTAAGAGCGCTGATTTTATCTCTCAATTATTAATTTAATTCAAGAATAATTCAAGCTATTTCTCTATCTTTTATAACTTATCATAATATATTATTAGAATTATAGTGGGATAAAAATCTTATTATATCAAATTCCTTTATCTTAAGTAACTAATAGATCCTTCGTTTATAATTTAAACTATGGTAAAAAAATTGTTTTTAAGCTGACCTACCATTATTTATCAGTTTTAAGGCATTTAAATTCAAAAGCTGTTTTCTAAAGACCATTTAAAATTTTCTGTTATTTCTAGCTTGAATGTTAACTCATTAATATATTTCTGCTCGTGCTGTGTTTTTTCTGTTTTTATTCTTATATTAAAGTTCCCTTACTGATTTAATCAAGAAATTCTCTGCTTAAACCCTATCCCAAGTTTTATGTAATTTTTTATGATTGCTATTTGTAATTCAGAAGATCTGGAGACACAGGCAAAGTGTTATAAGCCATAGAATCTGTCTCAGTTATCTCAGTGTTTTTATAATGTTTTACAAGTATGATTAAGAGTTATATTTATTTAGAGTGGATTTTTAAGGGTTAGTGTTAGGGTTTTAAGTGGAAAATTATTGCAAGAGTCTTGAACCTAGAGTTTATTAGTTGCCTAGTTAAGTAGAAGCTTAATTGAAATTTGAAGTTTATTTTTGTAAAACTTATTAACTATTTGCTTTAAAAAGTTACAAATGTTCCAAATTTCCCAGTTTATTGCTGTTATTTGTCTATGATAATTTTTGCATATTAAAATCTTTAATCATTAAGTTTCTCTTTATGTCTTTTTGACTTTAAGACTGTCTGATATTTTAAATGTGAATAGTATAAGGTGAAGAGTTTGTGTCTGTATCAGAAATTTTATAAGACAGAGGCGATTTATCTAATTGTAAAGTTTAAATTAGTGAGATCTAATTGTGGTTGTCTTGTATTTAGTTTTTAATTGTGTCTGCAAATTCCTTCTAAAAGTTATTGGCAATATAAATAATACCTCCAATAAATATTTTGATAATGAATTGTAGGTTTGTCTTGTTTCACTAAGAAATTATGAATGATATGTTTATCTCTGATTTTCTCTTTAAGACAATCTTTAAACTCAGCTAGTAATTCCTTCTCTTCGGGGTATGGAGGAGAAAACTATTTGAGTCTTTGTATAACTCTTTTAGGTAAACTTAATATGTCATTTTCATGAATCATTAAACATTCACTTGGTAGCATAGAGTAAATAAACATATTGATTATTATTAGTCTAAGGTATCTCACTGTCGTAGTTTAGAATGTTCATATGTCCGTAATAAACTCCCTTCTCTAGGATGTCAATTTAAATAAATTTACCATTTGAGAGTCTCTGAATTACTTAAAACCTACCATTCATAATGAAATAGATATGTTTAGAGCGCTTTACTTTTGTGCCACGAATTTCCTAGGTTTACAGGTTATCAACGGACAAGAAAAGGGAGGCCCATTTACTTCAATCAAAGAAGTTGATGCTAGATTCTTAGATCTCCTGAATCCTGATTAGGTCTACCTTGATAATCTCACTGGGGATTATTATACGTATTAGTTGGCTGCTAAAGAATGGAAACCTATGGGGAATGTTGGGTTGCACTATTCTAGAGCTATGGCGTCTCTATGTGGGGTCGTGGGAGGTGACCTGATTAAGAAGGTTTCGACTTATCAAGCTAAAGGCGCAAATATAAATTGCTATTAATTATAATTTGTAAATAACCTGAAACCAGTGTTGTTTTACTCAAAGTTAATTGATGTCCACTGCTCTTTGAAGAAGCAATACATTTCTCATTATTTAGCAGTGAATATTCCTTAAGAATTCGTAGTAGAAAATAAAATACTTGGGATCCTCATCCAATAAACATAACCAACATCGACATTGTTCAATAAAATTACGAGACTATAGCAGAGAGTGAAAGAGGTCCATAGATTGCTATTCATAAAAATACCCTAGCTTTACAATTTTAAGTGGATAAGAAGTACAAAGAAACAGTTTAAATCATGCTTAACTTCATAAACTAGAAAATGCAGCAAATTTAGAATGTTGGTAGGTTACATGAAACTCTGGATTAAGCTAATATGAGAATATAAAAATTAAAAATCAAAGCTCCTTAATCGCTACTTTAATCCTTAGCTAGTCTTTCTGCCTAGAAAGAAAAGCAAAAATCTAAAAGAACCACGCTTATAGTTAACGATTACAGTGAAGCTGATAAATATACTTAAGACTATGACAGCAATAGTTTTAGATCAAGAAAGATAAGCACTATGAGAAGTGTTTCAAAAGAACCTAGACCTTAAACAGCCAATCCAAATTCAGAAATAAAACAAAATTTTACAAAAGAATTTAAGCATTCAGGTCTAGGCTACTCAGAAAACAGACATCAAGCTGTAGTTGTTGATAACAACGCAGTAAGTTAGACAAGTATCCCAGCTGCTACAGTCAAGGATTAAGCTAGAAAGCTCAGTTTGAGAAGTTCATTTGGAAGTTAAAATTACAAACAGCACCTAAGAAATGCTTCAGTTCAAAACACGAACGATGGGTCTTCCTAGAAATATGGAATCAATAGTACTACGATTGGGGATGTAGTTTCTGCATATTAAGATAGAGAAATTTAAAGCAAGAGAGGTGTAACATCACATCTATCGTTTAATTAATCAAGAAATTTAAACACAAGTCAGAATTTCTAAGCTAGCGATTAATCTCAATTGCCTCAAAGTATTTTGCAATCTGGGAATAAACAAAGACCTTTAACAGGAGTCTAAATTAGGAAATTAACTGCAACAAACTCTTCTCAAAATCCTTAATAATTGAGTAGAGTGACATTTAGTGATTAGTAGAATACATTATAAACAGCTAGTGAGTAAAAATAAACACCCTTAAAATCATATTCTCAAATACAGTAGATAAATAGCGCTTACATAAAACAATAGAAAGATAAAATACAGCTTGAGGAAAATATCTATAATAATTATAATTCTCAACAAAACTTGAATGATCCTTATATTCTAATATATTTATTTTTGGTTTATAAAACTTGAATGATAAGAAACCATAGGATTAATGCAGCCTGACTAAAACAATACTAAAAACCCTGCTAGTTAAACAATAAAGTCATCCACTATTTAATCTCAATAAAGACTTAAATTTGCTAGTTCGTTTCAAGCATCCAAGTAAAACTGATATCTTAATTTTTTAAATAAAATGTCATTAAAAACTCTGCATATGCAAGTATGACTATGATTCCATCAGTTGTTCAAAATAACCTTCAAAACGACTACTATAACAATCAATCAATCAATCAGCTAGAACTATAAATAACAATAATTACTCTATGAATTTTATTAATTTTGATTCTTCAAACAACAACTCTAGCAGGAACACTGCAAGAAATTATTATATTTATTTAATATTTGAAAGTTTGAGATTCTATAATCTTTATTAATAAAAATAAAATGCCAACAACATGATAGACAAATAAATGCAAAAAAGACTGTCAATTAAACACTTGAAAAATTATATAATTGAGAAATAATTCAGAGAACAATATCTGTAATATGCCCAGAATCTATGGAAAAATCAAAATGAAATCAAGTAAATGCACAATTTAAATATATAGGTATTTTATTATATAAAATATGGAAATATAAATGCTGCATCCTACACTTGATAAAGAACACTAGGGAAAGTCACAAGAAAATAAAAAAGAAACACACACTAAAAATAACAGCACTCTAAACTCCAGAAATACATTTTAGAATTCCTCAAATATGATGTGCACATCCAGGTCCTCTAAAAACTTATGAATTTTTAAACATTATATAAAAAAAAAGTTTTAATTTTTAATTAGAAACTTATTATTATTCTTGCCAAAAGAAAAATCAAATATAATAGACTAGACGCCAAACAAGTCAGTATACAGTCGCTATAAAGAATTCGTAAAATTACCCCAGTAAAGTTTAGATGTGGTAAGTATAATATTTTTCAATCTTTCTATTTTATATTTAATTTAAAATATATTTAACGAATGTTTGTTACAGCCAGTGATAAGAAACGCATCACCCTACATTGGTTGTGAGGAAGAACAAAAACGTAAAGAAGACCTCGAAAATAAAAAATTTGGCTGAATAAAAATTAGAATTTCCTGGCTAGTTTTGGGAAAGCGACCACCAACTCAGATAAATATTTCATTAAGAACTATGTTACAGCAGATCCATCCCCTCCACCCATACTACACTAATTTAGAGGAGACAAGAAAGATGTGTAGGTTGGCAATGGAAAATTCAAGTTTGACGAAAAAATTAATAAATATGATAGAAATTTTCACATTAAATAAATTATTAAATAATACTTATGGAATAACGATTAAAGTTATATTAAATTTAGTAATTATTCCTTACAAATTTATATTTAAACATATATTTCATTCATAATTTAAGAATAATATTTTTAATTGTATGAAGTACTAGGTTTTGTAATTTACATTAAAATTATTTGCTTATTGCTACTAAAATTAATAAAAATTCAAGATAAAATAAATTAGAAATTTGCATTATAAATAACAAAGGTAGCTTAATGTTTTATTTTTTATAAAAATATTTATATAAATTAATATCCCTAAATTATTTCTAATATTGCTATTAAACTGCAAATAATTAAAATTAATTAAAAATTTTTAACGCTTAAAATATTATTTGATAATAATTTAAATCTATCAAATAGAGAGACAGCTTATCGGAACCCAACCAAAAATATCTCTATTAAAGAAATTTATCGAAGTTTAATTTCAATATTATTAATTTTATCATGAATATTGAAGATAACATTTATAAGCGTCCAACCTAACGTGTGAATCAAAATAAATTTATAATAATATACATAAAAAAATGTAAAGTGTGACAGGCATGTCATCACGATAATAGGTTCTATTTCTGCTATAAAAAACTTAAAAAGAAGCCAACTGGGATATGGAAATGATTCAGATTTCTATGATGGTATTATTCAAATAAAGAATATACAAAAATGCAAAAATAATATAAAACGTTAATATTTACTAATATGCCTTATCAGAGAGATTCATGTTTTCAAAAATATAGAATAATCTTAAGAAACTGAGATAAACTAGCATGTTATTGGCATGATAAACGCAGTCAATCAAGTCAAACGAGCACACAATAGTTATTCCTTTCCATTCAACGAGGCGTTCGAACTCAAACGAGAAAAACTAGTTTATATATCCGAATAAAAACTCTATAAACATTTTGTAAAAAAAAAGGGGTTTTGGGTATTTAATTAATTTCTTTTATTTTAATATTTTATATATGTAATGAACTGGTTAGTATTTAATTTTTGAATATTTAATGCTTAGTTAGAGGCAACAAGAATTGAAAAATCACCCAGAGAGATTTAGGCTGCTCGCTCACTCTTTGTTGCAGTTCATACCCATCAAGAAAAATAAATATTTGGAGAGAAAACGCTACGTCCTCAATGAAAAGGAAGCCAGCTCACTCCTAGTTTGCAACTGCCAAAAAGCTACTTATAAGAAAAATGAGAAAACAAATCATATAATATTTTTAAATAAATTATTAAAAATTCCTAAAAACTCTTCCTTTAATTTTGAATTACCCCTTTAATCATGGTTTTTTTATCAAATCTTCATTTAATTGAGTAAATAACAAATCCACTTCAATCTTTTAACTGTGGTGAGAGATGTATAAATCGATGTGTTTCAACAGAATGTTGCGCTCAAACTTGTCCTAGTGGAGCTTTTTGCAAAAATCGAAGATTTTAATTACACCAAAATGCTTATATGTTTCCTGCCAAAACAGAGAAGAAAGGCTATGGTTTATTTGCAGAAGAGTTTATACCCTATTTGTTAGCTTTATTTGATAATTTTATTTAGAAAATTCATATATTTATACCAAAAGGAACTTTTATCATGTAATATGTAGGTGAAGTATTCTCGGTTGATACGGATCTTGGCTAATAGAGAGTTTTAGAATATCGCAAGTCAACCTGTACTTATCTAATGAGGACAACAAATATTGAAGTCATTGATCTCTAATTACTATTTAACAATTTATCTTATATGAGATCCCACATATGTAGGAAATGTTGCAAGATTTATAAATCATTCCTGTGAGCCAAACTGTGAAACTCAAAAATGGAATGTTCTTGGAGAAGTGTGCGTTGGAATATTTTCCCTCAGAGATATACATGAAAATGAGGAACTTTCCTTCGACTACTAATTTGATTTTTTCAAAACTCCATTTACTAAATGTTACTGTGGCACTTCGAAAAAAAAGGATTTTTGGGGGTTTTAAGTAAAATAACTGATGATGAAGACGAAGAATTTGAGAATCCTACTTGCAACATTTGTGATGATATTATGAAATTTAAACATTTTTAATCGTGCAATATTTTAAAATGATGACTATATAAACGACAAGGATGATTTATAGGTTTGCAACGGGGCATGCAGGGAGACATTTCACTTACTTTGTATAATAAAAAAAGAGGGAAAAACCAAAACTCAGGCTTAGGCTCTAATGCAATAATCAGACCGCAGGAACTTCGTGTGCAGAGATTGCATATTGAATTCAAGAAGAAGAGAAATAGGAAAAATGCTAAAGATTCACAGATGCAGGATGAACAGAATATCAATACGTCAATACTCAGAAATAATCAAGATGCTAGTTTTATATTGGAAAACCCTTAAGAAGATAAAGACGATGTGATATTGCAATATATGTAATTCTAGCATTTAAATAACAGTTTTTTATTATATTATTCACAATAAACTTGGAAGTTGAGGTCCCACCCTGGGAATCAGAAGGCCCTCAAATCAAAAAATTCTTCGAAGATAACACTTAAAACAGGGATTTAGATATTATTATAATAGCAAGAGAAGCCGAATAAATCTAATAAAATCTGAAAAGTATCAATGAGGCTGCCCAATCTGGAGGTACTGGTAATTTATAAATATATAATAATTATGATATATCTATTTCTTATCATAAATGATGTATTTTATTGAATAACAAGTTCAAAAGAGCAAAGAAGAAAAACAGTTAATTCAGTGAGCACTACAATTTCATCTCAGAATTGCAGAAAAGATTAAAAATGCGCATTGATGGAGACAAAAATAACTATAAATTCCGGAAATTCAAAGATGATATATAGGAAATGAAAAGAATGAAGCAGGATATGATTTAGGCTAAGAAGCAGCAAAGATTACTTAAATAGATGGCTTTGGCTTAAAAATAGCAATAATAGGCTTTGAAAAATTAGTAATAATAACAGATTGTATAGACTATTAATTATTATAAGGGCGTCAATATAATTTTGTAGTTTTATAGTAGTAGTTCCTTTTATTTAAGTTCCCATGAAATTAAGAGCAAAAATCTCAGTCAGTAACTAAATAATTTATTGGGGTGATTCAATGGGAAGAAATTAGTGGAAAGAAAAAGAGAGGGAGACCCAGAAAAATCTAATCTTCAATCTCCTTTAATAAAGTGAATTCTCATTTGCAGTAGCAAACATCTACTAGCATGTTGCAAATCATTTAATCCTTGTAATTAAAACAGCAATCTACAAACCTCCATCACCCTAATAAATTAATAATAATTATATGTAACCCATAGCTACATTAAAGCATGAGTGTATAAATCACAGATACTCAAACAACTCAATTACTATTACAAAGTAGCAGTGCAGACCCCTTGAATCTTCAATTATCACAGCCAATAAATGAGTAGCAATAACTCCATAAAGAGGATGAAAATGAGGAACTTAGAGAATAGATTGACACTTATAAAGATCATTAGTAAGTATAGAGAAGACAAAGACTGAGGAAGTTAGAGGAAGAGGATGTGTTAATAGAGGAATCACAGGAAGTCAATGAGCTAAGTCAATCCAAAGCAGAGGTATAAGAAGAAGATATGGATGATGATGAAGAGGAGGAGGAAGACGATAACACTAACACTTTATTTGAGGAAGTTGATGAGAACGAGGAAGATTTCATTGATGAAAGCGTGGCAGCACAAGCTTTAGTGGATGAAGATGACTACAAAAAGGATGAAAAGGATGATGACGATGATGATGAAGACACTTTCAGCAATTAAGATGATGAAGATAACATGGATAGTAACAACCGTGATGATGAACTTGATCTTGATAAGCTCCAGGGTTAGTATGAAGACTAGGAAGAGCAGAAAGTGAGTTTTTCAGCAAATCATCTAAATTCACAGAGGTGTCTGAGGCTTTAGTCAGGAAATAGCTTAAATGAAGTATATAACAACAGCAGAACCCCAACTAAAAACAGAAACTTCAATGATAAAAACATTAGTCCTAATAAGAAAGACACTTTAATGCAGATTTTATATCATAAAAACTATTTTTTATAAGAGATTGGCAGTACATTATAACATGATCAACACAGTTTAAATGCAAACAATCATTTAAGTGTGGTCCAAAGAGAGAAATAAATTATTTTGACGCTAATTAACACAAAGATAACGAATTTTTGAAGGAATAAATCATGGCTAGTTCAGATACCTCACTTGCTCCCATTAATCCCTCTGAACTTATAGTTCCCATTTAATTTTAGTTTTTTTAAAGTCAGAGAATCTAAATTCAACATTTTTGAGGCAGTGTTTAACATTGTTATAAGTGAAAACATTGACACACTCAAAATACAAAAAAAAGTATTAAAAAATAATGATTAATGTTTTGTTGATTTATTCGCTATTTTTGACTGTAGTGTTTGCCAACAAAATTCTAAATATTCTGGGAATAAGCATGAGGTGGTATGGTGGGGGCAGTCAGACTCCAAAGCACCCTAAAATAATACCAATTCCTCTCTAATCTAATCTCTGAAGTCACTGATTTAATGTATAAAGCCAAGCTATTAACTTAATCATCAAGTGGCTTGTTAGGCATTAATGGAGTGTAACAAATTTTTGGGAGTTCCAGCGGCCTTAATTTCAGTTCTAAAAGTGAACTACATTTTAATAAGAGTGATGGCAAATATCAAGTACCTTTTGAGATAAACCTGAGTATTATATACAGTAAATATATTACATTATAATGAAATTTATTTAATAATCTTTCAAATTTTAATCTTTTTTTGTTTAGTGATGATGAAAGTGCCAAAGAATTTTATCAGAAAACTTGTTGGATATCAAGATAAAGTATTGACTGAATTTAGGAAAAATTGCTAAGTAGATTTTTATTTCGATAGAGATCTAATGACTGATGATATTTTCCAAATGAATGAGACCACTGAAATAAAAAAAAATCATTATTATTTTTTTATGAATTGCGCATTTTCGGCAAAACCAAGATGTAGTTAAAGTGAATGAAATGATTCAGAGAGAGCTAGAACAGATAAAAATTAAAAAAGCTTTACTCTAAATGAATGATTGCAAGTTGCTTATGGACAACGTCAATGAAGTTAAGGTTTTATGTGACCCTTGTGAGATAGTAAAATTATATAAATAATTTTAGAGTTTATTTTTATTACAGATAAGAGTGAAAAGAATGTTGAGAGAGTGGAAAGACTTGAGGCATCTATTTTACTATTTACCAAATTATTTCAGAGAAATGGCATTAATTGGAAAGGAAAGTGAAATTAAGTAAGCAGAAAACAGGATTGATTAATTCTTCACTGCAAAGAGAGACATCAATTATGCCAATAATCAGTAAATCAGCTTTTTACTGCCTATTTACTTCAAAAACTTGAGTAGTGAAATGAAATTGTAGCTTAATACTAAGTGTTCCAAAGTCCAAGTATAATTTTATCTACTTATTAGAATAAAATTAGTCATAATTTATTATATTCTTCTATGAGCCAACTTATCCCCGCAAACACTTAACGGTTTTAATGATAGGACCACGGAGTGCTTTACTATAAGCAAAAATAGTGCTTGAGGAATTGGCTAATGTCTATATGTTTAGGAATAACCACAGTTTTATGAACTTCTAGTAGTTCACTTATCACCAATAAATTAGGTTTTCATTCAAGAGTCTGAAGAGATTTGTGCTTGAGAAGGACATCAAATACCTCAATCACTGGGATTTATGCTCTATATTTATGGAAAATGCTGGTAAGCCAGTTCAAAACTTTGATTGGTAAACTTTTCTAAACTAGTCTCAACCATCAAAAGGTAACATAAGTCAAATGATAATGATCTCAAGCCAATAAGATTCTCTTTAACCAGAAATTAGTAATCAGTCTTTTGGTTAATCATCCTCTTAAAACTTACTATTTCATCACTAGCAAGTAGCTAACTAACAATAAATTGAGCTTTTAATGAAACAAAGAGAAGATAAACGTTCAAAAGATTACTCAGCTTTGATTGACTTCCTTAAGAATTAAGATATAGAAACTTGCATCAACAGTATATTTGTGCTGAATGACTCAAGCAATGCTGAGGAATCACTAAGAGAACTTATTACCAGATTGAAAGTAAGCAAAAATGAATTAATTCAGTTTATGGCTATAATGTTAAATAAAAATATTGGGGACTTCGAAGACTCTATTAGAAGTTATGGAGCTAGATATGAACCCATTAAAATTACTCAATAAGAGGCAAATAATGAAAGCGAGACATTGATTATACAATAAAGTAGAGATGCATGTAGAAGACCAAAGGGATACTATCAAACTTTATCTACTAATTTATAATTTTAATTATTTATTAAGACTACATTTTACAAAAAGAGAAGCAAGAGTAGAAGTGGAAGCTAATTAAAATATATCTCTGGAGAGCATGAATATCATCCAGGTTTTGATTAAAAATCAAGAGGATTAAGCCATGATTTTTCTAATGAAAATAAAAAGTCCAAGCCTAAATTCTCAAATTTTGATAATGAATAGAATATGAAATAAGAAAAGGAATCTAGCAGAAGTAGAAGTGTTTCAAGAATTAGAAGTAAAAATATGAAAAGTTCAGACTCAAATGAAAATAGCAGTGATAGTAGTTCACATGGTAGATATAAATACTTTAGCAAAAATTACAAAAGAAACGCAGATAGTCCAGACTTCACAAGACCCATTCAAAGGTTTTACAAACGATCACCCACAAGAGAATATTCTGGTTACCATAAGTTCAGGTATCATGGATCTTATAAGGATATTGAAGGCAGTACTTATCGTAAGAGCCATCATTCAAGAGATAGTCCTAGCAAGAGCAGGAGTAGAAGCTATTCAAAGCATAAGCATCACTACATCAAAAGCAAGTTTTCTAGACACTATGTTAAGCATTCATCAAGGAGAAGATCAAGTAGTAGCTCATCTTATCACAAAAAGCATTCATATCATCATGATAAGTCTTCAGGGAGAAAATACTATCAGTCTTTTTATCATGGTGGAACTCATTATAAGTATAGGGATGTTGATAGAGCTTCAACTCGCTAAGAGATGAATCACGACTCCAACAAGAGATAAGATTCGAGCACCTCACAAAATGAACATAAAAGTAGGAAACATTATAGCCATAGAAGCAAAAGTAGAGAAACAAGTCATCATAGAACTTCAAGGTCTAGACATCAAAATCATCATATCTATCATAAAAGCAGTCTTAGTCATCACTATAGCAAATCAAGAAGATAAGACTACCATGATTTTGATTTCAGGCATAATTTTTTTTCTGGAGGATATGACTCTTAAAATTACTTCTCCAGTAATGGAAGTAGAGATCCATACCATAGCGTGAGAGCACTTTAAGATCCAAATCGAAAGAAAAATAGTGGTGGATTTGACAACAATGCTGCAAACGATTCATAACAGAAAGATCGTCAAAATTCAAAGTATGAGTATCTGATTATATATATCTGGCTGGCTTAAGTCCCAGTATTAATTCCGTACAGCTTTAAATAATACTAATAATTCATAACAGAATAAATCAGCTCCTATGAAGTCTACCAGTGAAAATATGGTACAAGGACAGCCTGGAACATCTAACGAGGAAGGCCAAATATGATCATATTTCTTTTTAAGATGACTATAATAATTTTTTCAATCATAGAGGATTAGTCCAAGGTATCTCAATCTTTTCACAAATCTCAGTGTATGTTGTTCTTAATGTGAACACTTCTCTGTAAACTAAATTTTGATCCATCTTGACTTAGTTTGATTTCTAATTCTTTTTATAATTCTAAAATTTTATATCTATTTATACTCTTGGAATAATTTTCAATAAAATGTTCAAGATAGTCGAATTTATTGAAGTTTATCTTCATAATATTTCATCCAAGCCACTCTTAACATTCTTCCACAGGCTCGTGTTGTACTAGTTTTCTTATCCCATGATCAAGCCAGATCATCTTAGAGATAATTTCAAAATGAGTGTGTGTTTTCCATGCCAACTATCCTGTTCTCCCATATTTATTTAGAGAATCTTGTGGAGTCACCTCCAGCTTAATCGGATGACTGTTCTTTAGATGGTTGTGATCCACCATTACCTTGCAAATATTTATATCAGTTGCATCTGATTAAAGCATAATTAAAATAATTATTCATAACTTCATAACTTATTAATTAAAAACAAACATTAAGTATCTTACTTCTACAATTTGGTCTTTTTCTATAAATATTCTAAAAAATAATTCCTTAAGTTGAGTATCAGTTTTTTCATCTTCAAATATTATTTCAGGAATTCTTCGAATTCGAATTTTCTCAACATTATTTGCTAAAAAATTTGACATTCAAACAATATCAAACCAAGGGTATAAATATCCCATACCTTAGATCCACTTTTTAAATTTTGCAAAGAATTTATATAAAGGTTACGAGTATTTGGTTTAGAATTTAAGGTGTCATTTTCTCTAATAGCATATTTATAATTTCCAATAAATATTTGAAAATCTGGATCAGTTTGAAAATAAATAATTTCTGGTTTCAAATCTCTATGCACTATTCCTATTTCATGAAGTTCGTCTACACTTTGAAGTAATCCCATTATTCATAGTTCTAATTAATATTAATTTATATTATTATTATAGGAATACATTTGAATTTGAAAAATTAACTAAAATTAAATAATTATATAATTAAATTCGTGGCAGTTAACTTTGTACAAACCAAGACAATATGATACTTGTTCGTAAGAGAATTCAAAATTAGCTGGACTTTACTATTGGCGGCACCCCTCCATCGAATCCTCAGAGCGAGATAACTCGACTTTAATTTTGGGTCATTTGTTTAGTTTAATTTAATGCCAAATTTAAAGTCAAATTATCTCGCTTCAGGAATGCGATAGATGGGTACCGCCAATAGTAAAGTCCAGCTGATTTTGAATTCTCTATCGAACAAGTACCATATTGTCTAGGTTTCTAGAAAGTTAACTGCCACGAATTTAAATTATAATTAATTAATTTATGAATAATTTTCTCAAATCAAATGTATTCCTACAATAATAGAGTTGAGATTGAGAAAAGTTAGGCCTTTGTGAGTAGTCTTGCACTTTAATTGAAATTTTAAAGGTTACAGTGATATTAGAGTAGACTGATAATTCTATGTTATGATCAATCTTAGCATCCTTTAATTCATTGCTATAAACAACGTAATACTTGTTCCCCTGCAAACTACATGCGATGACAATTACCATAAGCACGGTGCTGAAGATATTCCGTTCAGTATATGGATTAAATTCCTTGAATAGATTGAGTTAGATGCCAAAAAATCAAAGTGTGAAACTATCTGGCTGGCATAAGCCACAGTATTCATTTCAATACATCATTAAATAATAATGATAAATAATAACAACAACTGCGTAATCTTTGTAGATTTCATTTAACTGAAACCTATCTCTGTTTACTCCGTTTATAAATACAAATTTAACTTTGATTGAGCCTGCCATTCTTGAATAAAATTATAATAATTTGATTGATAATTAAAAACTGCATTGACTTGCAATCTCTAGCCAGTAATTTTATCTAAGCAAGTGAATATGTTCTCCTTCACTTAAATAATTTTATTCTCATTTTTCTTGAGAATTTTAAGAATCTTAAGGCAACTCGTTTCTGGTTAAAATTCCCTAAAAGCTTGTATTCTTCAGGTTTTGTATTATTTATACATTGATTCTTGATGACAGCTAAGCTTTTCGTATTAATTGTTGAGTAATTTTTGTCAATTGGAGTTCTTAAGATGGAATGCAACCAGAGACTAAAGGAATTATTCTGGATTCTAGAGACTCCCAAGCCAATCAAAAAGACTTATGAACTCTTTTAAATTCACAGTGTCGATATAATTTCTCATGTCTGCTATAACATCAGAATTTATGATATTTTTAGCATTATATTTTCTCTTCTTTAAATCAAGCTATGATTGGAGTCCCTTTAGAAGAGTATCTCATTTGATCCTATCTCTATATTAAGCTCTATCTCTATAGCTTGCCAACAAATTAAATCTTTGGCCTCAGTAATGGTATTCTCCCATTAGCATTTAAATTGAAGATATCATATGCAGCAAATTATTCAAATTATATTTTTTGTTCTTATGGTGGCTTTCTTCTTTAAATTAAGAAAATTACGGCACACATTGACAAATTATCATTCTGAATTGTGTGATTGCCTTTCGAAACCTCTGTAGCAATGTAATATGGATTACCATGTATGTGGTCATCAATTCTTCTTTGATACTTTCATATAAATATCAAAATAAATAAGTTTAATATGTGAGCAGTCATATTCATTTTTAAATGTGAAATTTCTAGCTAAATATTCTAAGCGATAAAGTTATTCCAGATTATTTATTCAAAAAAAATTTATTTCCATGATGAAAGCTTGAATTTTGCAAAAAAAATAAGAATTATAATACTTGTTTAATAATAAATACAGCCTAACTTTCATTCAAATGACTTTGCATGGTAATGTTATATAACAATTCCTTTCTATCCCGGTAAGATTACAACTATATTCAGAATTTATTTATAATATTTTTTACGACGACATTCGATGAATTATCACTTTAATAATGCATTTTCAAGTGATTGACACGTGGTCACCGTGGTCATGATCACTGTGGCATTAAGGGCTGTAACCACATGACATCGTAACTTGTAAGAGTAGTGGTCGTGGTCACTGATCAAATGCGACGACATTAATTGAATAAAAAGTTAAATCATACATTTTCAAGAGATGGTCACGTGGTACCCATGGTCATCGTGGAGTGAACACTGTGACCTTTAGTGCTGTGACTACGTGACATCGTAACTGGTAAGTTGAATGGTAGTCATGGTCACTGCTCAATTTCGACGTCATTCTATGAAATATCACTTAAGTCATGCATTTTCAAGTGATGGTCACGTGGTACCCATGGTCACCGTGGAGTGATCAATATGACCATTAGAACTGTGACCATGTGACATCGAAATTGGTATAATGAGTGATGATTGTGGTCACTGCTATAATTCGACGTCATTCGATGAATTATCACTTAAATCATTCCTTTTTGAGTGATGGTTACGTGGTACCCATGGTCACCGTTGTCATGATCACTGTTTCCAATATGGCTAAGACCATTTAACATCGGTACTGGTAAGTTGAGTGATGATCGTGGTCACTGCAAGATTTCGACGTCATTCGATGAATCAAATTTTAAATCATATATTTTCAAGTGATGGTCATTGGTACCCATGGCCACCGTGGAGTGATTACTGTGACCATTAGGGCTGTGACCAAGTGACATCGTAACTGGTAAGTTGAATAATGGTTGTAATCACTGCTAGAATTCGACCTCAATCGATGAATAACATTTTAAGTCATATATTTTTAAGTGATGGTCACGTGGTACCCATGGTAGCCGTGGAGTGATTACTGTAACCATTAGGGCTGTGACCACGTGACATCGTAACAGGTAAGTAGAGTGATGATCGTGGTCACTGCTTAAATTCGACGTCATTTGATGAATTATCACTTAAATCATTCATTTTTGAGTGATGGTCACGTGGTACCCATTGTAACAGTGGAGTGATTAATGTAACCATAAGGGATGTGACTACGTGACATCGTAACTGGTAAGTTGAGTGGTGGTCGTGGTTACTGCTAGAATTCGACGTCATTCGATGAATTATCACTTAAATCATTCACTTTTAAGTGATGGTCATGTGGTACCCATCGTGGAGTGATTAATGTAACTATTAGGGCTGTGACCACGTGACACGTTACTGGTGAGTTGAGTGGTGGTCGTGGTCACAGCTCAAATTCGACGTCATTCGATGAATTTGACTTTAGTCATGCATTTTCAAGTGACGGTCACGTGGTACCCATGGTCATTCTCACTGTGAGCACAATGGCTGTGACATCGTGAACACGTAACTGATAAGTTGAGTGGTTGTAGTGGTCACTGCTCAAATTCGACGTCATTCGATAAATTATCACTTTAAAATGCATTTTCTAGTGATGGTCACGTAGTACCCATGGTCACCGTGGTCATGATAACTGTGACCACAAGGGCTGTGACCATGTGACATCGTTACTGGTAAGTTTAGTGATGATCGTGGCCACTGCTCAAATTCGACGTCATTAGATGAATTATTACTTAAATAATGTATTTTCAAGTGATGGTCACCATGTTCACCGTTGTCATAATAACTGTGACCATTATGGCTGTGACCACATGACATCGTAACTAGTAAGAAGAGTAGTCGTGGTCACAGCTAGAATACAATGTCATTCGATGAATAATCACTTAAATCATGCATTTTTAAGTGATAGTCATTGTAACGAGGACCACGAAGGCAGTAACCACGTATCTGGTGAGTTGAGGGGTGGTCTTGGTAACTGCTCTATTTTGACGTCATTCGACGAATTAACATGAAATCAAGCATTCTAAAGTGATGGTCACGTGGTCACATTGGTCATGGTCATGGTCGCCATGGTCAAGGTCATGGTAACGAGGACAAGGGAGGCAGTGACCACGTGACCACGTATCTGGTGAGTTGAGGGGTGGTCGTGGTCACTGCTCTATTTCGACGTTATTCGACTAATTAACAGTGAAATCATGCATTTTTAAGTGATGGTCACGTGGTCATAGTGGTCATGGTCAAGGTCACTATGGTCACGGTCATGGTCACGAGGACCATGGAGGCAGTGACCACGTGACCACGTATCTGGTGAGTTGAGGGGTGGTCGTGGTCACTGCTCTATTTTGACGTCATTTGACGAATTAACAGTGAAATCATGCATTCTCAAGTGATGGTCACGTGGTCACCGTGCTCATGGTCATGGTCACCATGGTCACGGTCATGGTCACGAGGACCACGGAGGCAGTGACCACGTGACCACGTATCTGGTAAGTTGAGGGTGGTCGTGGTCACTGCTCTATTTTGACGTCATTCGACGAATTAACTGTGAAATCACGCATTTTCAAGTGATGGTCACGTGGTCACCGTGGTCATGGTCACCATGGTCACGGTCATGGTCACGAGGACCACGAAGGCAGTGACCACCTGACCACGTATCTGGTGAGTTGAGGGGTGGTCGTGGTCACTGCTCTATTTTGACGTCATTCGACTCATTAACAGTGAAATCATGCATTTTCAAGAGATGGTTACGTGGTCACCGTGGTCATGGTCACCATGGTCACGGTCATGGTAACGAGGTCCACGGAGGCAGTGACCACGTGACAAGTATCTGGTGAGTTTAGGGGTGGTCGTGGTCACTGCTCTATTTTGACGTCATTCGATGAATTAACAGTGAAATTATAAATATTCAAGTGATGATCACGTGATCACCGTGGTCATGGTCATCATGGTCACGTTCATGGTCATGAGGACCACGGAGTCAGTGACCACGTGACCACGTATCTGGTGAGTTGAGGGTGGTCGTGGTCACTGCTCTATTTTGACGTCATTCGACGAATTAACAGTGAAATCATGCATTTTAAAGAGATGGTCACGTGGTCATGGTCATGGTCAATATGGTCACGGTCATGGTCACGATGACCACGGAGGCAGTGACCACGTGACCACGTATCTGGTGAGTTGAGGGGTGGTCGTGGTCACTGCTCTATTTTGACCTCATTCGATGAATTAACAGTGAAATTATGAATATTCAAGTGATGGTCACGTGGTCACCGTGGTCATGGTCATCATGGTCACGGTCAGAGTCACGAGGATCACAGAATCAGTGACCACGTGACCACGTATCTGGTGAGTTAAGGAGTGGTCGTGGTC
>ARYC01018271.1:0-13858 GCA_000711775.1 Oxytricha trifallax
GTAATCTTTCATTAATAGAGCTTTGCTCTCGTAGAATTTAAAGTCCATTAGAATTTCCATAACACAATAAGTAGACTTCAGATCAAAATTCGCGTGGTTTATAGCAGTGCTTTATTTTTTCAATGTGCCAAGAA
This sequence comes from Oxytricha trifallax, assembly GCA_000711775.1. NCBI lineage: Eukaryota > Ciliophora > Spirotrichea > Sporadotrichida > Oxytrichidae > Oxytricha > Oxytricha trifallax. The sequence goes on from ARYC01018271.1 coordinate 135, forward strand.
TTGGAATACAAACAAGATAGTTCTTTGCATTCACAATAATATTCCCTCTTCGATCGAACTCTGCGGTTACTTTGCATCGATAGATGATCAAATTATGGCCTTGCCAAATCTTAGCGATAGGTATGACTCCAGTGCTCTTCAACTCAGCTTCATAAACATATTCAAGTTGGTCTTCCAAGAGAGGTACTCTTCGATTCATATCTTCAATTTTTCTCTGAGCAAGAACAAATTAGTTAGCAGTATCTCCAAGATGCTTGATGAATTTCTCAATAGATTTGCTTTAAGCTCTAAAGAAAACGGCACCTTCAATCCATTTATTTTGCTGCTCTACAGACAATTTGAGGAAGTATTGGCGTTAGAAGTTTTCGCTAATGATTTCTAAGATTTCCTCATCACTGAGATGGATGTAGTCTATCTCAAGCAGTTGGGGAATTTCAAAATCAGTAAGGAGCTCACTTTAATGCTGAGTTTCTAAAAGCATTTCAAACACTTTGGTCAAATCACTTGGTCTGCGCAGCTGAAGGTTATATTGCACTGAGTCTATGAAAGAATAGTTGCTCTGGAGCTCAAGACTTAGCATTTCAATTTGATTACTTTCTCTTTAAGATTATAGCTTCTATCTCTTTGTAATTGAATCTTCTTAGTGTAGCTCATTGCCACGATCAACTTTGAGTAACTTCTCGTTTTAACCATTGCCGCCTTGAACTATTCGAGAAGTATCAGCTATGAATTTAGGGTCTCTTACTCTTTATTAAGTTGAGCAAGAATTGCTTTAGTGAATCTTTCATGTAGATCACCGTTCATTAAGTTTTTATCCACAGTAATCACGATGCCTGGAGAAATAGGTTTTAGATCTAAATTATGATAGACATAGTAGCAGTATCCATTAAGTTGATGATACCTGCAAATGAATGAGCGATGGTAACCGTATTAATTGTAACTACTAAAGTCTGCTAATGTGAAGTCGTTATCTTTGCCCCAAATCAGCATCTTTAATGGTATAACAAGGTGAAGAATTGAGCTCAAAATAGCCTTTGCGTTTTATTAGTACATCCTCCTAGTGTCAAAAACATATGTGTGGGCTAATACTTGCCAAGCAAACTATAAATTTCATTTCTTTAAATGGTTTCTGAATCCAACAAACTGGATCTTCTTCAATCGATCCAAAATATCTTAATCATTCTAGAATAGCTCCAGAATCTGTGCATAAAACTTCTTGGCATCTTACAAGCGACAGTCTAAGCTTTCGACTGCGATACTAGAAATGTTCTCTCTTAGAGCCATCAAGTAGGCAAGCTATCCATACCTTGTAGTCAAATCAAGAAAAACATCTTCCTCACTGAATCCAAAGCATTTGTACTCATTATAAATTTTCCTGAACTCTGAATCTTTCATGCCCCATTCAGGATAGAAAACTTTAGCCCCAATTTATTATGGTCTCACTCTGCTTGAAACGCCCAGATCATCACCTTCATACCCTGCTGAGTTGGCAGTCATTTTCTTCTCGTTGATGAAATTGAATATCTCATGCAAAGCATATGAGAACTTGTAGGCTCCCTTAATGGAACAAAGTTGGCCATTAGAATTAATGATCTCGAGATCTTTCATTGGCTTGTCAGAGGGATCATCTCTGTTAAAGACATCAAAACCTGAAATGTTGACTTGAACTGCCAAGTTGAGAGTGAACTTGTGAATAGAGTTTGTGTGCTCAACCAATTCTTAAACTGATTTTGCAGTGTGTTTGCAGTCCTTAGACATGCACAGGTACAAGGGTAAGTTTACTTGCATCTCAATAATTTTAAAATGATTATAATTAAAGATACGAAAATAATTAAAGATAGACTTGGGAATATCCCAGATTAAAACTTTAAGGAATAGAAATTTAAATTTAGCTTTAATTGCATAATATACTTTTAATAGGTAAAGCAGTAAAAATATATTGTTGTTGAACTTGACTTAGGTAAATTAAACTGCTTGATAATTATAAATACTCATATACTGCTGGAGCTCTCTACTTCTCAATTTTCATCTCTTTTGAAGCTTTTGATGTACAAATCCACGTGATCATTTGCGTTTCTGTTCAAATCAAAATAGAAGTCATGACTCAATGCTTCAGCAGGTGTAATTCTCTTAGCGTAGTCCTCATTTAAGAGTTACTTGATCAAATCGAAGAAGTTCCCTGGCTCTGCATTCTCAATTTTCTCTGGTAGAGGTGGCTACTTTCCTAAAATTTGCATCTCCTTGATTTAAGTTGAGTTGAAAGGCAAACACTTATATAGCATTTCATAGAAAGTTATGCCAAGTGCATACGAATCGATTTTTCTGGAATCGCGAGCAGGTAGATGCAAGGCTGGCATTTTTTTGAAAATTTCAGGAGCTTGGTATCCGAACGATCCTCCAATATGTGGATTGTTGTAATTGCCCCAGTCGCTTACTACTGGCATCCAATTTTCATTCATGAGAATGTTTGCAGGCTTGATATCAAGATGATTGATATGGAGTTTATGTGCAGCAGATATACCTTGAAGTATGCAATATGAAATTGTCTGAATCTACTTGAGATTGAACTTTTGTTTCTATATCATATTGGCGAGATTATCAATATGAATTTCCATCAACATTGCTTTCTTGTCAAAGAAATGAATCTAGGCAATACCCTTAATAACGAAATATGCTTTCCAACTTATATGGACTATTGAATCTTTCTGATAACATTGAATTCTACTTAGTATTGATCCTTGTCTGGTGCTGTTGGGAACTTAATGGCATACTACCTGTAAGGTATTTTCAACAATTGAGCTTATTCTTCTGAAACTGGGTAGCAAGAATAGACATGCCCATAGCCTCCACTGCCAAGTTTCTCAAATATGTTGAACCCATTTCGATGAGCTTCTATCTTCTAACAGTAGTGTAAATCTCTTTTCAGCCTGTCCTTCCTTCTTTTAAAATGCTCACTATCCTTTTTAAACAGATGCCTCTCCTCAGCAATCGATTTAATCACGCTTACGCCTTCCTAATACAAGAACTCATATTATTGGTAAAGAGAATCCCACTTTATGAAGCGCTGCTGAAGTGCCTAGTTCAACTTGCTATACATATAACCCTCAACTTGATGGCGAATGCATGCATCTTTAATTTCCAATTCTGTAAAGTGAATTTCACTATCTGAATCATACTCAATGATTCTTGCAGGAACTTTGATCTTTGACTTGTTCAAGATTGTTCGCAAGAACTCAAGATCTTTCTTGGCTTTTAATGCCTTGCACTTTACTTCCTCAATTTTCTTGACGAACTGCTCCAAATGTTCAGTCAGTAAGGATCCGCGCAATTTCATACTTGATTTAGCTTTCATAGAGTCACTGGCTTAATTCTATCTCTTAGGTATAGGTTAAAGCTCAGTAAGTTCGTTTGGATGGTCATGCTAAGTTCTCTTTTGTAAAAGCGAAGACATCTTAGGCAAGCGATCTTTATCAATCAAGGATGGTGTGTTAATAACGCTAGTATTTATGGCTGGTTCCTGCACTTGAGCTCCACGATTGAGAATTTAGTGCTACTCTTCAATATGTTGGCTCATCTTTTATTCAGAATGACTGGCTGATAACTCTTAGCTTTTCATGTTTTTGTAAGGTTATCTAGAATAGCAGTAAAACAGATGCCCTTGATGCGAACCCTGCAAATGAAGAAGGAACTTTAAGTTAGTATAGGTAAAGTCTTTCAGACCGAGGATATCGAAAGATATCTTTTAATTTTAGTTCCATATTAGTACCTCAACTACAGGTGACTTGTTAATGAGTTAAGTTGTTGCAATCAGAGATTCTTTAGTCATGAGAGTATTGTAGGAGTAAATGTGTGTGATTGGTTTCTAATCAGGAGTAACCAGCTTTGACATTCTTGCAATGTCGTTGTGAATGAAGTTCACTTTGCTTAACACATCCGTGATAGTTTCATTATCTTAAAATAGTTTCATATTTTTATCAAGTACTTGTTGGGCAATCTTGATTCTTGAATCAACAATCTCAATTCCAGTGCTGTGTACTTTGGACTACATTGCGACTTGGAATACCACTTGCCCAAAGCTGCTACCAATATCAAGGAAGGTCGATTGACTGGTCATTCCTAGTTTCTTCAAGAAGTCTTAAAGGATGTTGACTGAGCCAAAGGTGACTTCTCCATGAGTAGTTGAGACTTAGGCATTTTTGACAAGAGGGCACTGGACCATTTAAGTGTTTGATCTCAATCTTCTGTTCACTGCATTTGGATTATTTGGAATGCTTTTCAGTTGCTCGTTATATACCATGCTAGAATATATATTGCTATTGTGTTTCAACTCATTCAGAATCTACTTAAGAGTGGCATTTATTGTTTGTTGGGATTTTGATTCCTCTTCTTCTCTTAATTTTGATTCAGTCAAGTTACCAACTTATTAAGCTTCTGGATAGTTTCTACTGATAGCTTGGGAATGATTATCAACAGCTTAGTTAAGTGAGCCTTCAAATGCATTATTCCCTGTTTGGTTGAATTAAGAATCTTGACTATCTTATCCAAGCTCTTTAATGGACTCCTGTCTACTGTTGCCATTGATAAATAATCTTTTGACAGAAAATCTGGGCACTTGATTGCAAAGCTCAAAGTTGATTGATTTGGATCCGGGTTGGCTCTGCTAATCATTTTAGACTTTATGTACTTGGAGAGTTGGAGGACAGTAGTAAACTTTGTAGCATTTATCGTCGAGATTTTTCCACACAGCTCTCAAAGCTTGCAATGCAATAGGTTAGCAACGATTTCTTATAATAGTAGAAACATCGTTTATCTGCTTAAGGAACTCATCATAAGCGATCATGTGGGAAATTTCGGAGATTGAAGAGACATCTGAAAGAGTTTAAGCATGCTGGTTCTAATTTTAATTTCTCAATTAGGGAAGCTGCTCCATTAAATTAGCGTTGACTGGGTTCTATAAGTGTTGTACAGGTAATTGCACTTCTATTGCTTGTTAATCAACCAATTCAACAGCTTGATCAATATCTCCAGGCATCTGCAAATCTGCATCAATCATCATTTGCTAATTTCCAGCAGCAACTTCCTATTAATTTTCCTTAATTTCTTCTTAGGCATTGACTTCATTTTATTGCTGCTAGATCTCATGAATCAACTCTGGAAAGTGTTGCGTGAGGATTCGCAGCACAACAGGTGTAGGTTCTTTTGAACACTTTCCTTTTATGTGCTTTCTTAAACTATCTTTAGAGGAGAATGGTTTCAAACAATCCTTGCATCGAACATGATCTCTCTTGTACTTCTCGATCAAGTCATTTATTTTCTTCTCGCTGTATTCCTCTCCGTGAAAGCTTTTCATATGCTTATATAGGGACTGAGAAAAACAGAAGCTGGCTCCGCAATCAGGGAAATAGCAAATATATTGCTTATCTGCTTTGGGTTGATTTTCTAAAATTTACATAGTGGAAAGTTAATTTGGAATTATAAATTGAAATAATAAACAATTCAAATAACTTACTGTTGATTAAGCAATAGAGCTTCGATGTTTGGATGGCTCAAGGTTGTATATTTTACATAGCTTCACTCATTAGTCGTATATTGACTATGTGTCTTAACTACTATATTTGTTAGATTAGAGACATTGCATGAGTCAAGTTCTAAATTTCAACTCTAAGGCTGCATAGATCCAGATGAAGATACCCTGAAGATATCTCAAGGTTGTATGGTTCCAGGTTGTATAAGTCCGGCTGCAAGACTCCATACTGTATAGATCCATGTTTGTAAGTATCCTCTTCTTCATTTTATATTTTCAATTACGTTAATCTGGGTGGTGTGTGATTAAACCAACACAGTCCAAGAATGTGCTGAACTTTATTGGATTGATCCCTGATTTAAGAGTTCAGGTTGTACAGGACTGATTGCATAGTTCCAGATGAAGATATCCTGAAGGATATCGAAATCATACATTTTCAACTTCGAGTTTTTCATTCTTAGTGACTATCATCTTTTATAAATGGTTTACTTTAGTAGAGAGCGAGCAAGCATTAGTAATCAAACTACTAAAGTAACAGAGTGCCATCGATAACATCTTTACTTTCCCTAAAATTTTAAGAGTGGTTAATACTCATCTGTCTGCCAATTTTAATACTAAGCAATCAAATTAATTAAGAAGTAGCATTCAATTAATTACTATTAAATATGGAAAGTGCAAGCACTGCCAAGAAAGTCTACTGCTACTGCCTCCACTGCAGCTCCATCAATCAGAAGAGAATTACGTGGAGCAACTATGCGAGACACATCCAGAACTTTCATTGTGAGCGCTACTAATAACTCAAATTAATTAATGGCAAGCGCAAAAATAAGGAATCCAAGATTTTTGTTGATTACGTACTTGAAGAAGATGTAGTATGTGTTGATGTGGATTCTCAACTTTACAAGCTTCGAGATGAAGTTGACTTGAGCAAATACAAAAGCTTCCTCAAAGATGGTATTGGGACTGGAGAGCCCTCTAAATCAAAGTAAATTGCCTAGTTCAACCAAGTCAAAGCATAATTCAAAGTTTGAAATAAGCAGAAGTAAGATCAAACCCAAGCTCTGGATATACATGAAGTAAAAAGCAATTCAAAAGTCTAGGATCAAGCGCGAGGCATACATTTAAAAACTTCGCGATAGCATTGCCACTTTACATGCAAGATGTGAGAATCTAGAAATAGAAATCAAACGATTAAGATAAACTAAAACAAAGTAATAGAAATAATAGAAAGGTAAGTTATTTGATAGGGTAGCTCCTAATTATATAAGAAATAGTAATTAACTAAATACTTTAGGTAGATAATAACCTATCTAAAAAGCGAAAAGTCACAAGTTATAGGCCAGTAGAAAGTTGAAGAAGTTTGCAGCTGAGATGGATTAAAGTGATGAGAGTGAGAGTGAAGACAATTTTATATCCACAAGTATGCCAAAGGAATCAAAGTTTGATGATGCGGTAGATTCTCAATCTTCAAGTTAGAGCAATGAAGTTGACGAAGAAATGAAATAAATAACTTCATAAGCAGACTCAAGCAGCAGCAGAAGCAGTGAAGATATATATGAATTCGATTTTGACATTCACTCAGAAGTTGATTGTGTAATAACACCATAGAAGGTAACATCCAAGAAAGATCATAAGCACGATCTCGAAGAATCGACGATTGACAAAAATTCCGAACCTTGGATAGACAATGCAAAAGTTCTAAATTTGAAATTAAACTCTGAGTCGAACTTAAAGTATATTGGGGTTTTACGCTAAGACTTGTTGAGCAATAATGCAATTTCATACTTCTAGTATTACAATTAGATGATTAAGCTTATCAAACAGGGTGTCTTCTCATTTAAGGATCATGAAGATGATTACGTGAAGACACTTGCAAAGTACTTGAATTTCTTGGGGTTCGTTTAAATTAGAATCATGTACTTGCTTTCAACTAAAGAAGTCGTCTTCCAGATGAAAGATTTGCAAAACGATTTCCAATACAGTTGGATGAAACTTTATTTAGGCCAGCACGCTAAATATAGAGCAAATCACGAATTCAACCTTTTGAAAGATCACAGAGATGCCAAATTCATTCTGCCTTGCTAGAATCTCTTCTTTGACAGTGATGAGAGCCTTTTCATCTAAAACTTTAAGATCAACTAGAAATGCCAACCTCTTGGGAAATTCCTTATGCATGTACCAAAACTTAAGGAAGTTTTTAGACTTAGGATAGCTCTAGGTGTATGTATTGCAAATATTGAGCTAATGCAGCGAGGTATATTCGCTCCTCATCAAAGTATTATGAGATATCTTGTTGGTACCACTTCATTCAACTTGAGAGTGCTAATAGCTGGACTGGACTTTGCTTTCTTGAAGGAGCGTCTCTTCAAACCTTGGAGTGGGTTCAGCATAACTTCTAACAAATTGCAGCAAGCAGCAAGAGACGACAAAGCTATTCACTAATCTAATGAATACTTGAACAAGCCAGTTGCTTTCATTCTCTACTTAGTGCTAAAGCCAGAATAGGATATTTGATTTTGAAGGTTTCTAAAGACGGCTATCTTTCAGATGAAGAGAAGGCAGCTCCAGCGTAGGGAAATCAATTCAGAGGCTATGGATTAGTGCAACAACTCTGGTCTGGCAAGATCATTATAAAGGCTGCTGCTAATGAACTACTAGGTATGATTGAAGATGACTATCCAAGACATACCATGCACCTTAAGGATGAAATCGCATTCTTAAGCAACTGTCAGTGACTAATTCGCAAACTATTAATAATCCCTTCCCTAATACATTCACAACCTAATCTCTTGCACTATACTCTTTAATCTAATTTACTCTTCTATTCTACTTTACGATTGCACTCTACTAAATGACTAGATAATGCAGCAATCGATTGCAGTATTCATATCCACTTATATCAGGCATAAATTTTGCATTATTATGAGATTTTATCAAATTTTGGGTTTTAAGGTTGTATGGCTCCACCCTCAGATTGTATGGTTCCAGGAAGATACCCTGAAGATATCTCAAATTTCAAGGCTTGTGAAAATTTTCGATAATATTGCTTATAGCTCTGCCTACTTTATGATTGGCGAGCCTTACTTTATTGATATGATACAACACAACAGTGATGCATATATAAATGCAAATACAAGCTGATCTGAAGTATATGGGTTAGAATATAAGAGGCCAAACTTCAAAAATTCTTAGTATTTCATGACAGTTTATAACAGCTTTCAAACCAACAGTTTGAGTCTCTATCTTGAAACATCGATTTTTGCCAAAGAGCTCTGACTTCAACTCTAATGATGTTTTCGATGCCTCTGATACGATTAATGATGATTTGGATGGGTTTGGCATGATTAGGTAAGAGTTGGGTATGTTAAGTCAATTGGTCTTTAGTTTGAGAATAGACCTAAATTCTTAGCGATACTATGGTTATGAAGTCAAAAACCTCTCTAAAGTAAAACTTGTCATTTCTTACCCCTTCTAATCACTATATCTCCATAACACCTCCAATCAATGCAATAGAGTATAGCAACATCATATATAAGTGATAGAGTTCTATTTGAGGTGGTTTAGTCGAATTATAGATGCTAAGTTGTAAGAATCCACTCTAAGGTTGTATGGTTCCAGATGAAGATATCCTAAGATATCTCTAGGTTGTATGGTTCCAGGAAGATATCCTGAAGATATCTCAAAAATTCATGCAAAAGTGTATTAAGAAATCGCTGAGTATGTTAATTGTTCTACATAAAGTTGTATAGCTGCATTAGAGACAAATTATGCAAGACTCAACCTTAGGTTGTAAGAATCCAAGTTGTACAGCTCCAGTTGTATGAATCCAGCTGTATGACTCCAGATTGTATAGTTCCAGGCCTATTTAAGCCAGCGAATTTCATAATTCATTATCACATTAAAATTTCACAAGTTTTAGCAAAATATCAAACTTTTGCCTCCTGATTTTTGCTGTTGTAACTTTAGACTTTTTCATAACTTTCTCATTCCTCAACATCTAACATGCTCTTCTACTCGGGAGCATTAGGGTCCAGCCGCAGCCTATGGTTGGATACCCTCAATTAAAGAGTAAATTTATCTTTTTTAAAACCTTCTAGGGAATCCTCTTATTTAAGGTTTTAAGCTCTTAGCTATTGCTTGCAAATAAATCGGCAAGTCTTAGTGTAGTTGATTGCCAATTAATAACCCTATGTTGGATTGCTTGCACTTAGAGCTTTATAGTTTAATCATTGTCTTGTGAAGATTCTCTAAAGTTGAGGTTAGGAATGTTTTTTAAGAAAGTTACAAGTAACCTCTTTGGTTTCATTAGAAAATAAGCGACCATTTGAAAATCGCCAAATTCATTCAATTACACAATAATTGATGCAAGCTTAAGGCTTACCACTTTATTTATTCGTAAGAGCAGTAGCTTCTTATCACTGGCTATGATTAATGAAGTACTAATTAAAGAGCCCTACATTATAATCATAGTTATTTAAGTGCTCTCTAGTAGTTCAGTAAAGCAAAAAGGAAAATAATAATTTTGCCAATAAAATAGTTTCTTTTTAATGTTTTGGAAAACAAAACACTCTATAATAATGTATTTTCTAAAATCAAAAACTAAAATCTGAGCTACGCTAAATCACTGCTTGCCAACTCCTTGAATATTGAAATGATTGGTGGTGTTGCAGCTCCTACTTAAGCGAGGTATCTCTATAAATAATTTAGGATGAGTTTCGGGTGGTCAACTAAATGATATTGGAAGCTTTTTTTGACTGGATCGAGGGGGTGAGAAGGCTTAAAATATATTGGAAGATTTTACTCGTTCTTGCTCGGAGATCCCTCTCACTAGTGGGTACTGGAAGACGCTAGCTGAGCAGTAGCCAACCTTCACATCTTTGAATCAATAGATATTGGAAGCTTTGATTCACTGGTGTGTACAAAGGGGAAGCACGAAGAAACTCATCCTGATTTGTTTAATCTTTTAAAAATGGTAAGTTCTAGTATCAGTGAAATCAGAGAATCAACACTTAGAATCAGAGAATCAAAAATTAGAATCAGAGGATCGCAATCAGAATCAGAGAAACAAATCAAACAAATTAATTATAGGCTAAGCATTTATTTAATCATTTAATTATAGGAAATCACTAGGAAAAATGCGCGCATTCAGTTGTGAACCTCTCGAGATTAAATCAAAGCAAACCAAATTTATATTAATTCTTTTTATAGGTATGATTTAGCTTTAAGTATCAAGGAAAATATCATTTTAATACTAATTTCGAAATTCTAGTAAAGTCTCTTATAATCTTAGTGTTTTCATTTTTAGAACAGGAAGAATACTCGGCAACTGTTGCTCTAATTAGGTTTTATTAAAATAGTTTGAGTCTAATAATAACTGGTTATGTGATAGGTTTAGGGAAAAATAATGCTTGTTTATTTAGTGATCATTTTGAGTAAGTAAATTATAGTAATAATCTAGTAAAAATTAGAGAGGTTTTCATTTAGTAGTTAGACCATTGCTTTTAACTTAACGCAATACTAGAAATTATAAAAGCTATTATAAATCACTCTTAAAGTGTAATTGCTATTTAAGTTAATAAAGGCATTTTAGGATTACCATAATGTGTAATATAAATTAGCGCTTTAAAGCATTGTTATTCAAGTACTTAGGTAATTTAATAAAGTGTAGGGAATAAAGGGTGTTATCACCAATGCAGTTTGACTGTTCTTTAATAATTATTTGCATAAATTTAATCACACAGCGAAAGTTACTGCTCCAACGTATTCTTAGGGTTCTGGCATTTCTTGCGAAGTCAACTGCTTTCTCACTTCTTCATCATACTTATTTATAGTCTTCCTGTATTCTCCCTTGATTTAACTATAAATTGCGCGTTAGCAATAGTTTGATTTAAATTCCTTACTCTACTTGAATTAGACTGTCATTATCAAAGCTGAAGAACCAACCATCAGAAGAATCTTCAGGATCAAGAAGTATATACACTTAGTGCATGTATGGGTCTTCCTTCTTGAATGGATAAATCCATACGTTGTGATATCCACACCACTTATAGGTTACAGCAACAACTGGTTCGCTCTCTGCAGCCTCCAAAATTACAACATTCTTGAAGCCTCTTTGCGGATCAACTTAAAACTTAAATGTGCGCTTGAATCGCTCGTCGATCACCTATACTTTGCGAATGCATCAAAATTGCTAAGTTACTTGCCTTATATATTTCTACGATGTATCCACCAGGTGCTTTAGATGAATGCATGAAAGTGAAGCAGTGCTGCTTCGTAGTTTTGCTTGACTTCATTCTTTGATTTAATTTTTGATTATAAAATAATAACTTATTAATAATAAAGCATCAATTGCGAGGTTGCATGAACCTCTTTTTGCATATTATATTGCTTAACAGTTGCAATTAATCAAACATAATAATTCTAAGCTTGTTTAGGTTTGCAATGCATTGCTCAACCCATCTCTTATGTTTAAGCAGGTCTGTACCTGAAGTTCATGATTTCGATCACAAATTAGATAAGCTCTTAGTTGTCACCCAGAATAGACCTTAGATTTATATGGTTCTGATAGTGTGAAAGGCAAGTTGAATGCCAAAGACGATTGTGTATTGCTCAAGTGACTGTTCCATGAATTGAAGCACTTAAGTTCCGTGAGAACTTATCCTCGCGAATCTGTTATGAAGGAGCGCTGCATTAGCAAGTTTGATAATTAATAATATTAACATAATATAATAGTCTTAAGAGCTCAATATTGAGCTTAATATAATTATGTATTAATAAAGAATGTTTTAAATTGGCAAAGGAATGTTTGATTCAAAATTAAGTTATGCTAAATCAAACTCTAAAGCTACATTGGAAAATATACTTGTGAAATATTATAAGTAGGAAACAGATATCTCAATCATTAGGAGGGACAACTTCAGCATCTTTCACACCTGAATGTTGTTCTTATTCAGAGTCTTTGGGAGGATTAGGTTGAATCTAATCTGCTGCTTACCCGTTGATGGAATCTAGGGGTTGATTTTGTTGGGACTGCAATACCTATGGAGGTTGCTGCTCAACTTACAGCTGGCCATCTTGATCATGATTGTTCTACTCTTGTAAGTTGGTCTAAGAAATCTCGTTTAGCATTTCAAGTTATTGCTGTTGCTACGAGACCTGTTGAGTTCCAGGCTAAGACTTTTGAATCTAATCTATCACCTTACTTTCATCTCCTTTACTCTGCTCCTCTTTCAATGAATCTGAATCTCCAACTTGATCCTTCAACTAGTTGCTATCTTGCTTGATTTGATCTTGCTAACTTTGAGGTAAGTGCTACTTCAATTGAGAATCTTGATTAGCAATCTGAGAATCATTCTGAAGTTGAGGATTTGAAACTGTCAACTTTGTTTATGGCATTTCAATCTATTACGATTGCTGAATGATTTATTGTTGCTCTTACTGTTGGAGTTACTGTTATTGCTCTTGCAACTTTTGTTACTACACCAGTTAATCTGAAGCAAGTCGTTGCTGTTCTTCTGCAAGAAGCCTTTCCTTGGCCAGTTTCTCCTCTTCAGCAATCCTCATCTCTTCTGCAATTCTCTCCTCGTCAGCAACTCTCTTCTCTTCAGCAATCCTCATCTCTTCTGCAATTTGCTTCTCTTCAGCAATCTTCCTCTCTTCAACAATTTTCTTCTCTGCAAGTTCTTTCTCTACAGCGATTCTCTTCTCTTCAGCAACTTTCTACTCTTCAAGTTCTTTCTCGTGTGCAATTCTCTCCTCGTCAGCAATCTTCCTCTTTTCAGCAATTAGCTACTCTTCAAGTTCTTTCTCCTATTGAATTCTCTTCTCTTCTGCAATTCTTTGATTTTCGGCTAACTCCTACTTTGCAAGTTCCTTCAACTCTACCATTTGCTTCTGTTCAGCAATTCTCTACTCCTCTGCTATTCTTTTCTGTTCCTCAGCACGTGTCTGATCATTTTCAAGCTACTAATCTATTTCAAATTTACTGCACTTCAATCAAGTTTTGTTGCTCCTACTGCTACAATTGACCTTAATTTTAAGCCTGTTAGTTTTATTATGCGAAGGAGTTTTCATAAAGTTCTTAAGTTAAATTCTGATTGCTTGCAAATCGAGGAGATGATGTTGGTGGCCTAGAAGGCGAAATCTCCATCTAGTTCTGATCATCCTCATCATTTACATTTGTATTCTCATGTTGGGGTGA
>ARYC01018272.1:0-13779 GCA_000711775.1 Oxytricha trifallax
CTCTTAGCTATTGCTTGCAAATAAATCGGCAAGTCTTAGTGTAGTTGATTGCCAATTAATAACCCTATGTTGCATTGCTTGCACTTAGAGCTTTATAGTTTAATCATTGTCTTGTGAAGATTCTCTAAAGTTGAGGTTAGGAATGTTTTTTAAGAAAGTTACAAGTAACCTCTTTGGTTTCATTAGAAAATAAGCGACCATTTGAAAATCGCCAAATTCATTCAATTACACAATAATTGATGCAAGCTTAAGGCTTACCACTTTATTTATTCGTTAGAGCAGTAGCTTCTTATCACTGGCTATGATTAATGAAGTACTAATTAAAGAGCCCAACATTATAATCATAGTTATTTAAGTGCTCTCTAGTAGTTCAGTAAAGCAAAAAGGAAAATAATAATTTTGCCAATAAAATAGTTTCTTTCTAATGTTTTGGAAAACAAAAAACTCTATAATAATGTATTTTCAAAATCAAAAACTAAAATCTGAGCTACGCTAAATCACTGCTTGCCAACTCCTTGAATATTGAAATGATTGGTGGTGTTGCAGCTCCTACTTAAGCGAGGTATCTCTATAAATAATTTAGGATGAGTTTCGGGTGGTCAACTAAATGATACTGGAAGCTTTTTTTGACTGGATCGAGGGAGTGAGAAGGCTTAAAATATATTGGAAGATTTTATTGTTCTTGCGCGGAGATCCCTCTCACTAGTGGGTACTGGAAGACGCTAGCTGAGCAGTAGCCAACCTTCACATCTTTGAATCAATAGATATTGGAAGCTTTGATTCACTGGTGTGTACAAAGGGGAAGCACGAAGAAACTCATCCTGATTTGTTTAATCTTTTAAAAATGGTAAGTTCTAGTATCAGTGAAATCAGAGAATCAACACTTAGAATCAGAGAATCAAAAATTAGAATCAGAGGATCGCAATCAGAATCAGAGAAACAAATCAAACAAATTAATTATAGGCTAAGCATTTATTTAATCATTTAATTATAGGAAATCACTAGGAAAAATGCGCGCATTCAGTTGTGAACCTCTCGAGATTAAATCAAAGCAAACCAAATTTATATTAATTCTTTTTATAGGTATGATTTAGCTTTAAGTATCAAGGAAAATATCATTTTAATACTAATTTCGAAATTCTAGTAAAGTCTCTTATAATCTTAGTGTTTTCATTTTTAGAACAGGAAGAATACTCGGCAACTGTTGCTCTAATTAGGTTTTATTAAAATAGTTTGAGTCTAATAATAACTGGTTATGTGATAGGTTTAGGGAAAAATAATGCTTGTTTATTTAGTGATCATTTTGAGTAAGTAAATTATAGTAATAATCTAGTAAAAATTAGAGAGGTTTTCATTTAGTAGTTAGACCATTGCTTTTAACTTAACGCAATACTAGAAATTATAAAAGCTATTATAAATCACTCTTAAAGTGTAATTGCTATTTAAGTTAATAAAGGCATTTTAGGATTACCATAATGTGTAATATAAATTAGCGCTTTAAAGCATTGTTATTCAAGTACTTAGGTAATTTAATAAAGTGTAGGGAATAAAGGGTGTTATCACCAATGCAGTTTGACTGTTCTTTAATAATTATTTGCATAAATTTAATCACACAGCGAAAGTTACTGCTCCAACGTATTCTTAGGGTTCTGGCATTTCTTGCGAAGTCAACTGCTTTCTCACTTCTTCATCATACTTATTTATAGTCTTCCTGTATTCTCCCTTGATTTAACTATAAATTGCGCGTTAGCAATAGTTTGATTTAAATTCCTTACTCTACTTGAATTAGACTGTCATTATCAAAGCTGAAGAACCAACCATCAGAAGAATCTTCAGGATCAAGAAGTATATACACTTAGTGCATGTATGGGTCTTCCTTCTTGAATGGATAAATCCATACGTTGTGATATCCACACCACTTATAGGTTACAGCAACAACTGGTTCGCTCTCTGCAGCCTCCAAAATTACAACATTCTTGAAGCCTCTTTGCGGATCAACTTAAAACTTGAATGTGCGCTTGAATCGCTCGTCGATCACCTACACTTTGCGAATGCATCAACATTGCTAAATTACTTGCCTGATATATTTCTACGATGTATCCACCAGGTGCTTTAGATTAATGCATGAAAGTGAAGCAGTGCTGCTTCGTTGTTTTGCTTGACTTCATTCTTTGATATAATTATTGATTATAAAATAATAACTTATTAATAATAAAGCATCAATTGCGAGGTTGCATAAACCTCTTTGCATATTATATTGCTTAACAGATGCAAATAATCAACATAATAATTCTAAGCTTGTTTAATCTTGCAATGCATTGCTCAACCCATCTCTTATGCTTAAGCAGGTCTGTACCTGAAGTTCATGATTTCTATCACAAATTAGATAAGCTCTTAGTTGTCACCCAGGAATAGACCTTAGATTTATATGGTTCTGATAGTGTGAAAGGCAAGTTGAATGCCAAAGACGATTGTGTATTGCTCAAGTGACTGTTCCATGAATTGAAGCACTTAAGTTCCAGTGAGAACTTATCCTCGCGAATCTGTTATGAAGGAGCGCTGCATTAGCAAGTTTGATAATTAATAATATTAACATAATATAATAGTCTTAAGAGAGCTCAATATTGAGCTTAATATAATTATGTATTAATAAAGAATGTTTTAAATTGGCAAAGGAATGTTTGATTCAAAATTAAGTTATACTAAATCAAACTCTAAAGCTACATTGGAAAATATACTTGTGAAATATTATAAGTAGGAAACAGATATCTCAATCATTAGGAGGGACAACTTCAGCTTCTTTCACATCTGAATGTTGTTCTTATTCAGAATCTTTGGGAGGATTAGGTTGAATCTAATCTGCTGCTTACCCGTTGATGGAATCTAGGGGTTGATTTTGTTGGGACTGCAATACCTATGGAGGTTGTTGCTCAACTTACAGCTGGCCATCTTGATCATGATTCTTCTCCTCTTGTAAGTTGATCTAAGAAATCTCGTTTAGCATTTCAAGTTATTGCTGTTGCTATGAGACCTGTTGAGTTCCAGGCTAAGACTTTTGAATCTAATCTTTCACCTTACTTTCATCTCCTTTACTCTGATCCTCTTTCAATGAATCTGAATCTCCAACTTGATCCTTCAACTAGTTGCTATCCTGCTTGATTTGATCTTGCTAACTTTGAGGTAAGTGCTACTTCAATTGAGAATCTTGATTAGCAATCTGAGAATCATTCTGAAGTTGAGGATTTGAAACTGTCAACTTTGTTTATGGCATTTCAATCTAATACGATTGCTGAATGATTTATTGTTGCTCTTACTGTTGGAGTTACTGTTATTGCTCTTGCAACTTTTGTTAATACACCAGTTAATCTGAAGCAAGTCGCTGCTGTTCTTCTGCAAGAAGCCTTTCCTTGGCCAGTTTCTCCTCTTCAGCAATCCTCATCTCTTCTGCAATTCTCTCCTCGTCAGCAACTCTCTTCTCTTCAGCAATCCTCATCTCTTCTGCAATTTGCTTCTCTTCAGCAATCTTCCTCTCTTCAAAAATTTGCTTCTCTGCAAGTTCTTTCTCTACAGCGATTCTCTTCTCTTCAGCAACTTTCTACTCTTCAAGTTCTTTCTCGTGTGCAATTCTCTCCTCGTCAGCAATCTTCCTCTCTTCAGCAATTTGCTACTCTTCAAGTTCTTTCTCCTATTGAATTCTCTTCTCTTCTGCAATTCTTTGATTTTCGGCTAACTCCTACTTTGCAAATTCCTTCAACTCTACCATTTGCTTCTGTTCAGCAATTCTCTACTCCTCTGCTATTCTTTTCTGTTCCTCAGCACGTGTCTGATCATTTTCAAGCTACTAATCTATTTCAAATTGTTACTGCACTTCAATCAAGTTTTGTTGCTCCTACTGCTACAATTGACCTTAATTTTAAGCCTGTTAGTTTTATTATGCGAAAGAGTTTTCATAAAGTTCTTAAGTTAAATTCTGATTGCTTGCAAATCGAGGAGATGATGTTGGTTGCCTAGAAGGCGAAATCTCCATCTAGTTCTGATCATCCTCATCATTTCCATTTGTATTCTCATGCTGGGGTGATATTGTACAATTACTTTAACTCCAAAACCTGAGTTACTTAAGATTTAATTTTCTTAATTTCCAACGCTTTGCTCAGATTTGAGAAGTAAGATTTTTTATAGAAGCTGTTATGGTGTACTTTTCTTTTATGAAAAATTTGACATTGGAGAAAACATTGAAGTAGTCCCTTATCTATGTTATGGTGATTATACTTGATTCTTAACTTGAATCCTCTGCCGATCATCAAGGATTTTGGGTTAAAGGAATACATTCTACTAATAATTTAGATGAGCGCTTGAACGCAATGAGCCATCTCCATAAATATTATTAAGCCTGAGATTATTTAATTGCTGCTAGCTTATTTAATTGTTAAACATCTATTAAGAATGCGATGGTAGATTGAGAGGTTATTAAATAGATTATTGCTGCAATCTTCATAACCCTAATCATGGGATTAAATCAGAAACTGGGCACCTTAATTGTTAGAACCAATGAAATTTGAATCGTAAGGATTTGGAGAATTGACTTTAGAAAAGCAAGGATTGGTCAAATATGGGGTTTTTGGTAGTTACTATTAGCTATTCTAGCTTTATCTATTCAAGTTAGGGACTGGAATCGAATCTCGCAATTAAACTAAGCTTTCTGTCTCCTAATCGGCTTATTAAGTTGGTTGCATAAAATCGCCTACTAATTGTTGAAATTTGTTTGGAGTAGAAGGATTTTCAGGATAAGCGAAGAATGCACTTTGATGAGCGTCTGTGTCGGTCAATCCTAGAACATTTGATTATTTGGCTAGGAGTTTTACTCATCTTAAGAGTGTCTTAAGATATATTCTTCATCTTATTCTATCTTCTGACTTTTGTTTGAATGACTCGATTCAGTTTACGTTTTTCTGTGTTAGAGTCAGCTTCATCTATGTTTAACTATTAGTTTACTTAATCCTAATGCTTAGAATCTTCATTAGAACTAGATCTCCTGATGCTATTCCTCTTCAACCTTTTTCTGGAAGTTTAGCCTTGTAAGGAACCTTATTTCTAATAACTTTTCACACTGGTAATTTATGAGCTAGAGGAGCTACCGATAGAATGACTCATATTATTTTCTTAGTTTCCTCCTTAGCTGTTGTCTAACGAGTTCATATTCTTGGACGAGCAATTCGTTGCGTTATTATTAATCTAATCCTGATAATTGTTCAGCTGGATCTAGATGTTTGAGTTTCTATTATGGGGTGTCTGTGGGAATTGTTGATATGGGGTTTACTATTAAGAGTAGTTTTACTGCATAACAAAGCTGTTTTGCTGCGACTAATTACATAGTCCAAACTAATTGTTTTGAGACCCATAGTATCTTTGATATTGCTATAAAGCAGAAGAATCGTGCTTGATTTGGCTTAACTAACTTTGACTGGACCTGTTCTGAGAGTATTAATCGCTAGGATTATTAAGTCTCTTGCCAAGGATGCTCTCACGAGCCCCAACTTCACGAGTTTAAGATCTAAATAAATTTTAGAGAACTAACTTACTCTAAAGTTTGCTGAATCGTATTTTATTTGTAACCAATAAGGAAACAATTTGCTAAGCTTGCATATATGGGATTTATATGAAAAGTAGACTCTTCTTTAGAGATATTTTTTGTGGTAGGCAACTCGATTGGTAAGAGAATTTGATTCTAAACCACATCACAGAAATCATCTTGGTAGCGTGTGAGAATGCAAATTTTGGTTTATATAGGTGGCAAAGGCTGCTTAGCTTTTTAAGTTGATGCCATAAATTTCGTGGTCTCAATCGCGGCTCTTAAGTCTGAAGGAAGTTGAACGTTTAGTTGCTCGATATTGAATTACCTCCTATCAGTTAAAATATCTCCAAGCCTAAAATATAACATGATTTAAATAATAACAAATCTTACCTTTCACTATGCCAATAATACAAATTGGCATTCTACTGTATCATGGAACTATCCAATTATGCTTTCAGCATCGCATAAAAATCCTTGCCGAAGTTGAATAGTTTTTATTGTAATCCATTTTAAAGTTAGCGAGATTGCTTGGTAAAGAGAGAGATGGTATCAGCTAGTTATAAACTTAAGTCGATAACTTGATAGGGATCGTATAGTTAGCTTCTTGGATCGATAATACCAGCTAATTTATTGCAATGAAAACCTAAGGTAATTAGTTAGTTAAAACAGTATACTTACTTGCACAATGAGAAGGGTCTTTCATTATGTTTGAAAAAGTTGTCAACTTCTCTTAAATATTGCTGATTGAGAGAATATCTTCAGGGCTTTGATTGATGAACTCAGTTGCTCCATTGTCTTCATCACTATAATCGATGTCGCTAGCATTTTCATAAGTGAGACAGCAGGTCTGAGTCTTTAAGTAATCTATTGAGCGTTTCAAGTCAGCAATTGCAAACGGCAACTCTTTGCAGGAATACCTATAGTAATTAATAAATAACAAAACTTACCAACTGAAAAATCTCTAAAAGAATTCTCTTGCCAGAATGCGAGTGTCTGCTTATCCTCCTAGAATTGATAGCTATGGCTTTAAGTCTCTTATGCATTAGTAAATATTGATACAAAACACAATTTTACTTCCTGCGCGTATTCCAGAGTCATTAGTCAGTTCGAGAATGAGATTATTGATCCATGTATTTTTACCATCAAAGTCCTTTATTTCAACAGGAAGTTTGGTTAGTTTGTTGTATCTATTGCTCATATATTAGAGTTGACCAAACTTATCGCATCTAATAACTACAAAGTGACTTTGAGGAATTTTATTGTCGCAGTTTTTAAAAAGCAGTTCGACGAATATAGTGCCTTTGTTCTTAAATACTCTTCAAAATATGCTTTATTGCTTTTAAGAAACATGCAAAGACTTTCTACTCTGGTGAGATCTCTCTCAAATATATCAAGTTACTGAATGCGAGATACTATATAGCTCCTGGACTTATTGTCAAACGCACACCAATTCAGAACATCAATGAGAGGGAATCTTAGTGGGTTGAGAAAGTAATCATTTAAAAAGTAGTGAGGATGCATTTACAACAAACCACAGAGCATCATTGCAAAAGCTGTGGAGTTGGGAAACATAGGGGCATCATTGATAATTGCAAGCAAGCCCATAATTTCTGATAGATAACAATAGTTGCTTGGGTCCATTATAAGAGATGTTTTGAAAGTACTGTTCAAATTAAAAATCATAGCCTTGCTACGCATCTCAAATGCATGCATCTTGTAGCTGAATTATTATTCTTAAAAGTAGTGTGGTGTGTACATTAGCCTGTAGCTTGTCTCCTCAAAGAAAGGTGATCCAGAAAATTTAATCTGTGCTTAAGGTTCCAATTATTGAGTGATATAGTCATAACAATCGAGGGCAAATGTTTTCATGCTCGATAGGATGTAAAGCTATGACTCTCTCATAGTTTTTTGAGCGACCTTGACATACTCAAACCTTAGGTATGCATGGTCATCAGGATAATTTTCAAGAGCAGATGATCTGGAAAGCACACTGCCATCACTCATTTCTATGTTAGAACGTCTATCGAGAAACTAGAACGTCACAGTTTTATCTTTTTAAACTTGAAAAGTATTATCAGGAACCCCCAAATCCTTAGGGTTCTAGTTCATCAAATTTACTTGCTGCTTTATCTCTTGGCTTCATCCTGTTGCTTTCTCTTTGCTTTTTGTTTCACTTTTTGTTTCTCCTTATAATCAAGGAAATTATTTATTCCAGCAACATTTCCTTAGCTGGCCTTGTTGACTTCAATTTAATCTAATTTCAATTGGTGCTTCATCAATGTTATATAATTTTCAGCCGCGTCTTAACTGATCTCCTGAAATTTAACTAAATTTGCTTGTTGAACAGGATCTTTTTTTGTAAAAACTCTGAAATAATCATAAGAACCAGTGATGCTATATTAATCCTTTGAAAGGTCCTTCATCATTTTTTCAATTTCATCCTACTGTTCTTAGTAAGTCAGAGGTGTGCAAGCACTTTCAACAATTTTCTTGTTGTATTGCTTCAACAACCTTTTACTTAACTGCTCATGATCCCTAATAAACCTTGACGATGTCTATTAAGATTGGAATTTGCTTTAGCTCAATGCAGCGATAAACTGATTGTGGATGTCATTCAAACGCTGCTGTGTGAAAAATTTAAAATTTGCTAATGGCATGTCTAATCGTGCATTTAACTATAGTACAATTGCACATGATTTTGCTGCTCATAAACTTCTTAGTTGTTGGAAGCATCACCCTTTTCTTCTTCTTGAATTTCATTGATAGAATTGAGTGGTGGTGTATTTGGAAGTGGTGGTATGTTTGTATGAGGAGTAATGACATTTTGATTTTTCTTGGCATAAGATTTTTTCTTTGATTTTTACTTATTCTTAACTGAAGGATCTATTTGCAACTTTGCAAAAACTCTTTGCTCATAAGCTTCTCTGTTCTTAATGTGAGCATCATAAATAGTTTAGAATTAAGCATACACTGTTTTCAATTCAATTTCTGTGACCTTGAGCAAGCTTTCAAAGTTTGATCGAATTTCATCATGGAAGATTCCTCATTATCTTTTTCCTTTCGTTTGTACACATGAATGATGTTTTTCTTGCCTTAAAAGATAGCATTGTTGACATAGTGCAACTTCTTGTTGATTTAGCATTGAGGAACTACCATTTTCCTAAACTCATCATAATCTGAGTATCGAGTTCCCAATATTTCATAATCGTTTTTAGAAATTTTCCCCTTATAATTCTTGAGTTACAATTATGCAGCTTATGAAGGTTGAGTAACAAAGCAAGAGTAAGCCTTCTAAATGATATGCATCACATCATTATGAGGAGAGTCTTTTGAATTGTAAAGCTTCGTTAAGACTGTATTGATACACATGCTCCATAGATCATCGCACATCAACAAAAATGCCAACATAGATCCTTCAAACATCTTAGCTTTGTGTTGACCACTTTTATGAATAGTGAGCAGGGTATTTAAAAGAATTGAAAAAGCGCTTGCGCCTCTACCATACATTTCTTATATTTGAGTAATCGATGTCGATTCAAAACTAAATACCATAGGAAAGTAAATCTTATAATAAGAAACATCAGCAGGCTCTTAGCATTAGAGTGAAGATAACTCATTTTAATAAAATATATTATTATTTTAAAGAATACTCATAGATATTGTGATTTAGATTTATTAAAATTAAAATAAAAATGAACGCAGCTCAGAGATCCAAAAAATCAAGCAAGCAATCTGAATAACTATCACAATCTTTGCAAGAGCTATCGCAACACTCGATCGTCAGCGACGATCATATAAGCCAGCATTCATTTCAAAACATCAAGCAAAGTTGAATCAAGGTTTAAGATAAGCAAATTATAAAGTGGGGACCTGTGATTTTAGGAAGGAATTTCGTGCAAGTGATTGCTCCTGCAAAATATTCTTACAATACAGGAACTCTCCTCAACTCTGGTGAGGTTCCTCCTCAAGTGGATTCATTGCAAGGAGGGTTGATCATATAGATGCCATTAGAAGGAATCGATGCATATTTAAAAGACATGATAGATTTCAAGAGCATGCACAACGACGATTCACTCTGCTAATACCTAGAGCAGTTCTTAAATAATTTTCGCAAATCAAAGTTGGTAAGTAGAATAATCTAAAATCTAAGAATCACTCTAATGCAAATTATATTTAGATATCTGGATCTAAAGATAAGCAATCAACGCAATTGATTCAAACTGGATTTCTATCTCTGATTTAAATTCAAGGCAGCTAAACTCTAATCATCTTTAAGAAAGCAATCCCTATTTAAAGCCTCGAGAAGCAAAGCTTGCAAATAAGTGACTTGAGATAGTAAGAATGTATATGGAAGATTAGTTGAAGCCAAAGTAAATTTCTAAGAAGTTGCGAGTGACAGCAGAGTTTGTATCAAAAACTGTTGAGAAGTTTAAGCATGAGTTGAAAACCAAAGTATTGCATCCTTAAAAACCAAAAAATCTGGCAAGAGAAGGGAGAGAGATAATGAGCAGCTGGTTGCTGCTGTTGGCGAATGCATCGAAGAAGTTGGGATTTATCAGTGCACTGGAAGAAATATTCACAATCGATTGCAAGAAATGAAAACGAGCTTGCCATTAAAGTATACATTCAAAGTGCCTTGCATCTCAACAATACATAAAATTCTCAAAGAGTAGTTTCATTTGAAGTTTGGGAAGACAGAGGCGGCGAATGTTAAATATAGAGATCCTGCTTATAATAGCAAGCGCTTATGGGTGAGTCGACTATTATCATAGTTCTTAAGAGAGGATGCAGTAATAATATCAGTTGATGAAAGCAACTTCAGATCAGACTACTTACCCCTTAAGCAGTGGGCACTAAATTAGAAGAGTATCTTGGGTAAGAGGAAGACTAACGATAGTAAAATGATTGCAACCAGAGGTATAGGAGAATCATCGCGTGCGATAAGGAGTTGCAGTATGGAGGAATGCTGCTTGGAAAGAAATTGAATGAATCGTATTCTTCAGGATCATAGAAAGAGTTAAATGCAATCTCATATATAAAATCTAGCCTTCCACTAGCTGAAATCAGCTCTTAAAATATTTCAGTGCAAGATGATAACAACGATTCATAAGCAAGTATCCAGCATTCATCAAGAACACTTAAGGCAAAGTCAATCTCAAGACTACATTCTAGCACCAGTAGTTTAAATAAGTTGGCTAAACAATCGATTTTGTTGAAATCTGAAAAATCATCTATCAGTTCTAAAGTAAGCCATTTGATCATAGTTTTGATTGAACAACTTATAGAAGTCAGCCATTTTACATACTCCACCTCGATAGAATTTGAAAGCAAGCAGAAACTGAATAAAAATCTATCCCCTATTCCTAAAGTGGAAGACACTCCCCAAAACCAATCAAGCACTCTGAAGAAGTTCAGAAATATGAAGTTGCAGAGCACTGTCAAGAAAGTCACTTCGGATGATGAACAGATTAAACGAATTCATTCAGGGCTCACGCCATTGATCGACAGAGTATCAAAACTAAAGTTGCAATCGACTTTGAAGAAATCAAGCAGGTCTTTGTTAAGTTAGAGATAGAGAAAAGTGATTCAGCTAACTCCTAGAAAGCTATCGCTCTCAGTATTAAGCAGCTCGAATATAGATGAGAGTAAGTACAAGAAGTTGAATTTGCAAGTTGATGGTTGGTGCATGTTGATAGTCTATGATATGTTGGTTCTATACTTGACTTTGATAAACTATTCTATTGAACTGAGTCGGAGCGATTACTTATCTTTGATAGCATTAAGAGCGAGAGAGATGCAATTCGAAAAGTAATATCTGAAAATGATTCGATGATTTAAACTACCATGCTAGATGAAGATACCCTGAAGATATCTCTTGGGTTGCATGGTTCCAATCAAGAGTTGCACGGATCCGCGCTAAGGTTGTATAGATCCATGTTGTATGATTCCAGGATGTATGGATCCAGGTTGTATGAATACAAGTTGTATGGATCTGCTCTTACATTACAGGATTCAGCACTTAGGTTGTATGGTTCCAGATGAAGACACCTTGAAGATATCTCAAGGTTGCATGGTTCCAGAATCCACAAAATCAACATATCTAACTTTAGACTCCAAATCATTATGCATACTTCCATCAGACTATTATCATGACAACTCTGCTATCGTTCTCAAATTTATTCAACCTCTCTTATAGGTGACCTATAACCAAATCAGAGCCAACTTGAAGAATCAAAGGATGGTATCAAACCCATAGCATTGTTGTCAGATCAAATCCAGCTTAATTTAAACTATAAACCAATCTCACAATATCAAAAGGAAATGCTTGCCAATTTAGGTGATTATGGTTTAAAAGCTAGGCAGTTGTCTATTGAAAAATAAATAATGAAGAGATAGCAATACTCTATGAGTCTGATAGCTGCAATTGCGGTTGATAGAGTGGTATCGACTCAAATAATTGAAGGAGGATTCGATTCAGTACTATTTCGCAAAATCTGTTCTATCCAGACGCTAAGAAGTATGGAAGACTAGAAACAAATATAAAATACTCCGCTGCCACACCTCACCAGCAACGGGTAGGTGCTCTTGATGGATAATGCGATAATTCATAAGTATTCAGAGATGCTTGCGACTGCTCGTCGCTTTAAAGTCAATGTACTCTTCAGCGCAGAATACTCACCCTGGCTCAACCCAATCGAGCAGTTGTTTGCTTTTATCAAGAAGAACCTCAAGCAGCAGAATATTAATAGCAAGTAAGTATACTATGATAACTAAAATTTAGAGTGCAGCTGGTCAAGCGCATCCAAGACATTATAAAAAATATGAACGAGGATGATGTTCGAGGACTCTGGGCATTCAGCATCAAGAAATGGATTCATACTATGAGATATGGCTTTGTTTGAGATACTTCTCAAATCTTAGTATTGCACCTTAAAACATAAATTCTATTAGAGCTTATAATTCTTGCATCATATATACTACTGCAACTACTATTGCTGTTGCTATTACTGCTGCTACTAATACTGTAATTAAAATAAAACCTCTCTCAATTAAAAAGCGATTTACGTTTTAAAACAAATAGATTAATTATAAATTACTGCATTATTATAATCTCTAATTCATATTTTATAGTTTATTATTACAGTTGAAGTCAAACATGGAAACCAACACTGACTTCCCAATTTTATTGCAAAAATTACAAACCCTATTTGGTTCATTCCTAACTTCGATCAATTTTACGCAAACCTTATTCGAAATCAATTCTATTAGAAATCGAGAAATCACTCAAAAGTTTTCAATTAGTGAGAGGTGCTGCTGCTTATGCTGCTTTAGTTCAAAATTTATCATACTTCTCACAAGGTCATAGTTGACTTGACTGCGATAGAAACTAATTGAATGCTACTCATAAATGTATGCTATGATTATTGATAAATCGCGATTTCGTGGATTCATCACTAAGAAGCCTAATTTAAGCTGCAAAAACATACTCATCACAATTCTAATACTTTGATCAACTACTGGAATTGAGCTCCTGTTCACTCAAAGTCATATCAACCACAAAATTGAGACTAATAAAAAAGTTCATCGCTCAGCAAGCATACTCTAAGAATTATGATAAAAACCAATGAAATCAGGATGATAGCTCTTACTTCGCGTATTGGTCATAAGTATGTGTTTATAAAGCAGGTTTGAAGACTTTGGTCATGAAAGTGGAGTTTCTTGAATGTTTTGAGCAAAGCAAGTGTCATAACTTCTATTAGAGCGCGTCGATGTCAATTTTGGTCATTTTAGACGGAATCCACTCAAAATATCAATATTTTCTTGACTGCGCTCAATTAGCATCCAATCACCTAGATCTCGACGATTTAAAGAAAATTTCACAATAATCCATCGATTTTGAAGATTTTGACCTCTCCTCTCAAAATAGGGTATGGTCACTCCAGATTTTGTAAAAATGGCCAATTACTCTAAATACAGCTAAAAACTTCGATTTTAATCGATTTTGACCACGAACACCCTATAGTGGTCACCTTTCAAGACAAATTCTGACTTTAACAACGATTTTGGCCACTTAAGATGCAAATTTGCATTTTCACCTCGATTTTGACCAACCTGCTTAAATACTACAGAGATAAATAAAAACATAGAAACTTTGACATCGGATAGAATATTTTGACATTTTGACTACTAATCTCAACTTTTGTCAT
>ARYC01018274.1:0-14450 GCA_000711775.1 Oxytricha trifallax
TATGAGATATGGCTTTGTTTGAGATACTTCTCAAATCTTAGTATTGCACCTTAAAACATAAATTCTATTAGAGCTTATAATTCTTGCATCATATATACTACTGCAACTACTATTGCTGTTGCTATTACTGCTGCTACTAATACTGTAATTAAAATAAAACCTCTCTCAATTAAAAAGCGATTTACGTTTTAAAACAAATAGATTAATTATAAATTACTGCATTATTATAATCTCTAATTCATATTTTATAGTTTATTATTACAGTTGAAGTCAAACATGGAAACCAACACTGACTTCCCAATTTTATTGCAAAAATTACAAACCCTATTTGGTTCATTCCTAACTTCGATCAATTTTACGCAAACCTTATTCGAAATCAATTCTATTAAAAATCGAGAAATCACTCAAAAGTTTTCAATTAGTGAGAGGTGCTGCTGCTTATACTGCTTTAGTTCAAAATTTATCATACTTCTCACAAGGTCATAGTTGACTTGACTGCGATAGAAACTAATTGAATGCTACTCATAAATGTATGATATGATTATTGATAAATCGCGATTTCGTGGATTCATCACTAAGAAGCCTAATTTAAGCTGCAAAAACATACTCATCACAATTCTAATACTTTGATCAACTACTGGAATTGAGCTCCTGTTCACTCAAAGTCATATCAACCACAAAATTGAGACTAATAAAAAAGTTCATCGCTCAGCAAGCATACTCTAAGAATTATTATAAAAACCAATGAAATCAGGATGATAGCTCTGACTTCGCGTATTGGTCATAAGTATGTGTTTATAAAGCAGGTTTGAAGACTTTGGTCATGAAAGTGGAGTTTCTTGAATGTTTTGAGCAAAGCAGTGTCATAACTTCTATTAGAGCGCGTCGATGTCAATTTTGGTCATTTTAGACGGAATCCACTCAAAATATCAATATTTTCTTGACTGCGCTCAACTAGCATCCAATCACCTAGATCTCGACGATTTAAAGAAAATTTCACAATAATCCATCGATTTTGAAGATTTTGACCTCTGCTTTCAATAGGGTATGGTCACTCCAGATTTTGTAAAAATGGCCAATTACTCTAAATACAGCTAAAAACTTCGATTTTAATCGATTTTGACCACGAACACCCTATAGTGGTCAACTTTCAAGACAAATTCTGACTTTAACAACGATTTTGGCCACTTAAGATGCAAATTTGCATTTTCACCTCGATTTTGACCAACCTGCTTAAATACTACAGAGATAAATAAAAACATAGAAACTTTGACATCGGATAGAATATTTTGACATTTTGACTACTAATCTCAACTTTTGTCATTTCAGAAAGAATTATGGGGATGCATGTCAATTTTGACCATATATGCAAGTAAAAGTAACAAATAAGTAATAAAAAGTTGCAATTTGACTAATTTTCGCATATAAGACTAAACACATAGTAAAAGAGTAGTAATAATATATATAATTTAATTTGTATTTTAATTTTCACATTTCCCCGATTCGAATGTATTTTATCAATATCAAGAATGGCTCTTTCATTTTCAATCTAAGATTTAGTATAAAATATAATTTAAATTTAATTAAACCAAATATCCACTAGCAAAGTGTATGTTTTTGAATTTCTTATTTTATTGTAAGAATGAAGGTAGCTAAATCTTGTTAAGTCTTGTCAAGTTGATTTTGCAGAAGCTATAAATATTTTATTATAATATATAACTATTGTTTTTGGGTGTAAGCATCATTCAATTCTTATAGCTGATTACAAGTTTACTCCAAGTTATTAGTTTTTTAGTGTGATATCTCAAGAGCATTTTCAATAGCATCACATCTCAAAGATAAGTTCAATATATAAATATATTTAAAAGTTTGATTAGACGTCATTCTTGTATTCCAATTAAACAATTAAATAATATGAACATTCCTCAATAGCTTTATCATAATTATCATGTGCAGTCTTATTATCAAAATAAAAAAAAATAAATTAACAATACATTTGGTATTCATCAATTCTTGTTCATTGTTTAAAAATAATTCATAAAAGATTTTGTTTTAACATACAATTAAATTAATATTCCCAATTATTTTATTCAACAATAATTTGCTTAATTGACTCATTATTTTAATTGTTTATTTGATTATAATTAATTTCAAAAGCTTCCAGAGTTTATTTAAATTCTTCTCTAATTTTTGACTGAGAATCATTAATCAGCTACTAGATAGTCTGAAGGTTTAAGTTGCTCTAAGTTTTCTGCTCTTCCGCCATATTTTGATTTAAAATAAAATAAAATATTAATAATAAAGATTTATTTTTATTATGAATCATTCTAATTGAATCATTTTAGAAATAACGTTTTTTAAATGTTCAATATAGTTTTTTTGTCAAATTTTGTTATCTTAATTTATTGTTGTGATTTTTGTTTATTTTATGTTAGTATTAATATACCTTTAATTATACTAGCTTATTCTCAGTGTACTTCTTACTGGGAATTAATATTTTTTAAAGTAAATTTTTAAATCAAAAATTCATTTCGCCAAGTGAAAATTTAATTCTCAATAAATTTCAATCCAAATATTAAAAACTTTACTATTAAAGATTATATTAATAATTGATCTCTGAGGAATGATTCTGTTTTATGGATTATAGAGTGGATCTTCTAACAAATTTGCTAAGTCAATTTAAATTATATTTAAATAATTAATTTTTTAGGACTCCTCCTCACTTACTATGCCACCAAGCATTTAAATAATATAAAAATAAATTCTGTGGACTTTTTTAATAGTATCTTTAAACTACGATGAATTCACTTAGCTCTCATTAGTGCTTAACTGAATGAGCTTAGATTTCATGTTCTAAAATGAATACTCATCTAACAGTTTTACTACATTTATAAAATTAATTTCTTTAAGAACATTGTTAGTGTAAATCTTGAAGTTAGATTGTTTGAGTTCTGTGAGAGAATGCGCTTTGTGTGTAAATTATTTATAATTAAATAAAAACATTTAGTATCATGCTTGCAAATAGAGCAAACTGGTATCGAGCAATCTGTGCAATACAAGTTAGCAATCTGGCCTTCATGATCTTCACAGAAAATAGTAAGTTAATCCAACGATTGAAGTTTTCTTAAAACGAGTTTGCTTTCTTTCAATGGTACAGGCATAGTAAATATAATTAAATTTAATAGTATTGACTTCCTCATCTAAAGGACAGTAGATTTCTCTCTTTGGATTGTCTTTCAAGTTAAAGTCGATGCATTCCAAGCACCAAATGCATGTACACTCATTTATTTAATTTACATTTTTTAAAATGATACTCAAGTGCAATGGGCCGTCTTTTCGTCAAAATAAATAAAATATAAATAAAAGTTGTCAAATTGAAAAGTTTGTTGCACTTACTACAGGTGTCTGACATCTTAATAGTTTAATATTTAATATGCTAAGGATAACTTATTAAATGGATTCTCTACTTAAAATATGAATAATTTACTTTCAATCTATTAATTTCTTAACTTCTAAATTTATCAACGAGGGAGGAAGTTTCCTGTCAATACTAATGATGAAAATTCGTTTTTAAGGAAGTTTCCTGACAAGGAAATCTTTTCATTTTTTAAATTTCAATTATTTATATTT
Source organism: Oxytricha trifallax (assembly GCA_000711775.1). Lineage (NCBI taxonomy): Eukaryota > Ciliophora > Spirotrichea > Sporadotrichida > Oxytrichidae > Oxytricha > Oxytricha trifallax. The sequence continues at coordinate 3,631 of ARYC01018274.1, forward strand.
TATGTAAATATTTTTTGACAACTATAAACTTATTTTAGGGTTTTCCCAAACTTGTGATAAAATTATTAAACCTTTGATATATGAATTTTTGTTAAATCTACATTCATATTTTTATTATTATATCATCTTGTTTTCCATTAATTTATCATTATTTTTTTAGCAGATATAAAATCAATATCTTACTAAGATTTAATGTTGTAATATGTGATAATAAATTGCATTTTTTTCTCTTAAAAGCAGTAAGACTTATCATCTTACGATTTAATGAATTGCAAAATTATTATCTACAAAATTTTACATTTAATTATTGCAAATTACTTATAATTTTTTGATTGACAGAAATTTTCCCTCTTGTTAGGAAACTTCCTCCCCCCCCCTTATCATCATTAAGCAACATTATATAAACATATATAAATACTAAAATAATATTTGTTATAAAAAAATAGATTAATTTCAGGTAATTTTATATAAATTAAATTATTACGTTCTATGAAAAAATAATATAATTCGTAGCATTATTAAATATAATTGATTTTTAATCATCATTTAAAATATGAAAGTATCATCTTATAATAACAAAATATGCAATAACTTAATCTTCTAAAAATAAATGCATTCTAAAGATTTGTTTATAAGTGCAAAGTTTAACATTATAAATACTAGTTTTTATCCGCATTATTATCATATTACTAAATAAACCTCAATCTCTAACACCTTGAATGAGAATTATCCTCCAAAATATGCCTATTATTCATCTGACCCATACTCATATCCCTCTGGAATTTCATAAGAGTCACCTAGATAACAATAACTGATTTATTCTCATCACAATTTTCAGAAATATAAATCCCACAGTGATTCTCACCATCTCCAAATGTCGTCATGCTATCACAAAAATGTATTACTGATGAGGTTTAATTCCTATATAATTTATGGATTGATCGCTTTGTCAAACTAAACACAAATGCACTCATATCATAATGCCAGGCAAGTTGCTCAGTGGGTGAAGTATATTGTATAGATGTATTATTTATATATGTGGTATAGAACCACTTAATTAACTATTATATTGGCATTAATTTGCAAAAAAGTATTTAAAAAATATAAATATGCATTATATGTATTTATATAATCTAAAATGATATATTATTTTAATATAATCTTGTAGCGAAATAATATGAATCAATTTTCAAATTAAAAAAATATGTTGAATATTTCTTAAATTCATATATACCTATTTAATAAATGTTTAAACTTAAATCATCAATTTATGCATGTTCTAGTAGCAAAATCGTTATTTCTATTTCTATTTTTAATTTTTTTCAATACTAAATAAGTTGAGTCCTGTTTATATTTGATTATTTATAAATTTTCTGTCTAATATAGTATATTTACAAATAAATATAAATTAAAAAATAATATATTTAATGCCTCCATACACATATCCGAATTCATTCAGGATAAAAGTAACTGCCTTTATTTTCACATTATTCGTGGAATTTAGAAGGGGTAAATCCAATTAACTATAATATTACTAAATCAATTTGTTAGATATAATTTATAATAATTATTATTTAATGTAAATTTAATAATACTAATTTTTTATCCATGAGTAGATCCTATGTATTGCAATTTATATTTAGAGTATAAACTATAGACCATTATAATTTATTATATTTTAAAATTATTAAGTTAATTAAATAGATAAATATGGTAAAATAAATATATCTTAAATTTTCCCAAATTTTGTGGTATCACCTCTTCCAGTGATAATTAATTTATATTTTAATTTAATGATTTAAGACTTAAGCAAACTAAATTCTGTTGAATCGATATGATACAAATTCCTTAAATACTTTTTTCTTATATTCTATAGATTGCTCATGAATATTATGCAATGACTTTTCCAAGTCAAATTTTGGCTAAATATCTGGTTTGATTGTTAATATATTAATTAATTCTCAATATCTTTCTGAGAGATCATTTAAAAAGCAAGGATATTGGCTAAAAATAAGCTTGATAAATAAAATAATTCATATTAGAAATATATTGGAGTTAATAACTTTTGAATGCATTTTATGATAGAATTTATTAATAAATAGTTTAATTAATAATTATTTTTTAATTTTTGAGAAAACTTTCCGTATTTATATTAAATTTATAATATATATCGAGGAATGACCAATATGTTATAAACATATAGATAAAAGTTAAATGTATATTTTAATATAAAAACAGAATTCCTAGATTTTATTGACCTTTATTTTTTAATTAAACCTTGAATATACTATTATATGATGATTCTAGTTTGATGTTTAGCTCTTTATTTTGATCATTCTATAGTTTTAATTCAATTTAAAAATTTCCCTTAATTTCTTAGACTTCCTCCTTTAATTTTATGTAGTTTTATTCAACACAGTTAAATAATAGTTGAAACTATTATCCTTATTAATATCTTTAAATCTATCTTCTAAGTATTTAATTAAATAAAAATGAGTCTGAATTGATCGCTTGCTTAAACTGTAATAAATTACAAATATAAACTGTTGAAATTACTATGCGATTTCAAACTAGTTATCATTTATTCTCTGGTTTGCTTAATCAGCAAAAGCTTTTTCTTTAAAATTTAATGTAGTCTAAAATTCTTCCAGAGCTTATTATAATTCTTCCTAAGCACAGCTTACGATTCATTAATCAAGATCTGTATATCATTTTTGGTCAGTTTCGTTTTACATTATTCTTCAGCAATTAAGTTTTAAAAGTATTTATGAAGTTACCTTAAACAGAGGAAAGTCAATTTAAATAATTTTTTTTAAAAAAGATAAATTTTGATACTATCAACATCATCATTATTATTAGATTAGCGCTCATTAAAGCTTTTTTTAAGCTAGTCTTGTGACTCCAAGTCTTTGATTAGATTAATATATTCTTAAAGGACTTCTAGTTTAACATTTAATTAAAATTAAATAAAAATTTAAAGCACATGGTTGAGTTAAATATAATATTTTTCATTTATTAAATAAAATTATTTATGAGTTCAAAACTTTTCACATGCTGGACACCAAATTTATCTTTGTTTATTGCAGTTCTCAATGCATTCTAAGCATAACATACAACCACACTATAATAAATAATAATTAAAATGAGTAAAGTATTTTTAAAAAAATAAACACTCGTAGATACTTATAGAACTTCCATTCTTCAAATAAAATATATAATTTATTATTGTAGGAAATATTTGATTCGGGAAATTAAATTATAAATATATTTAATTTAAATAAAAATCGTGGCAGTTAATTTTCTGGAAACCTAGACAATACGGTACTTGTTTGAAAGAGAATTCAAAATTAGCCTGGACTTTATTATTGGCGGTACCCCTCTATCGCCATCCCTGAAGCTAGGATAAACTGCACTTTATAATTTTGGGGATTTTTTTAGTAAAAATTTAATGTAAAATTAAAGTGAAGTTATCTCGCTTCAGGGATGCGATTAGAGGGGCTACCGGCAATAATAAAGTCCAGCTAATTTTGAATTCTCTTTCAAACAAGTACCGTATTGTCTAGGTTTCCAGAAAATTAACTGCCACGATTTTTATTTAAATTAAATATATTTATAATTTAATTTCCCGAATCAAATGTATCCCTGCAATATTTAAATTGCAGTAGTTTTTTAAAATTAGTTTTCCATTTTGTGAATTACTATATACCTCCCTTAATAATATTTTAGATATTTTTAATTTATAAAAAGTCATACAAAGGAACCCATATAATAATTGTTTATTTTAAAATATTTTAATTTCATTAAATTATTCAAACTCGTTTCAAAATTAATTGTAATTTTGCATAATTTATTAAATGTCTTTATTATTTATTTCCTAGATTATATAATAATTAATATCGATTATGATTAATTTTTATAAAAATTAAATGCTTGATAATAATCGATAGATTTATAATTAATAAATTAAAAACCTTTTATTCATAGTTAGGATTGTAATTTATGAATATTAATAAGTTGTTAGAAGTATGTGTGGTCTTACATAAGTATAGTATTTGAGTAATTTAGTGTTCATAATCTTTATATGCATAACTTAAAAATACCCTATAGAATTGAAAACAATTTTGATTGGATATTTTAATGAATAATGAATCTAAATACCAAAGATGCTGATAAAAAATTTATCAAGCTTTGTCTTATATTTTAGAATTAGCAATTTAAAATAAAATCAGGTAATCTTCATAATATTTAAACAAATTATTCATTAAATATAAAAGAGTAAATTGAATTCAAATAGGAGTTTATGAAAATGTTTAATTTAAATTCAAATTGATTATTATTATTATAGGAATTTGGTAGCTTTTCATTTATTACACGGAGTACATATATATAAATATATAAGGCCCTCTATCACAAAACAGAAAGCTACCAAATATACAGGGTCAGTATTTATGCCTTTTAATATTATTAATCAAACTTAAAAATTATTCCTAACAGTATCTCTAGAGCCAGCTAATGCAAGACCCCTACTCACACCCAATGGACGACCACTAGCAATACGTAGACTCGCCCTCGGTGTAGCTGTCGCCCTCCGTGCTGCCCCCCGGGGTGGAGATTGACCAGTAGCAAGAGCCATTAATGGCCTGGCAGGGGCTGGCCCCCAAGTTGACATGCTTGCTGGAGAACATTAGACATGAAGACCACAACTTGAAGAGCATCTTAGGCCTAATGTCGACCCTCTACGACCCCCACACCATCTACTGCCACCGGGACCGCATCCAGCAGGTCGTGAGTGCCACCTGGCCAGGAAGCGGCTGACATTCGCGTGCAAGACTCCCAGCAAGAAGAGAGAAGAGACCATTAAAGACATGAAGATTAGGGAAGATGTCTAGTACTAATCTCTTACTACATAGGACGCGCCCAAGGTAAGAGGTGGGGGCCCTATCTAGTACATGTTTAACAAGCAGCAAAAGATATCCACAATTGGTCAACACTTGTTCACATCATCTCAATTAGAGTTCACCCAAACTGGTCACTCGCCCTCAGTGGTGCCCTTCAACGAATGTGCCGATCCGTTAGAGGGTGTATCTTCATAGGGTGGTGACTTACAGTATGAATAGAGAGACGTTAGAAAACCCGAAATAATATCAAAAAGTAAAAAATAATTAATAGATGATCAACTACTGAGAGCTAAGTATTAAAAAAAGTTAAGAATACTCAACAGTCAAAAGTCATAGAGATGGGACGCTAAGCTACTGGCGCTCTATGTATGACCTTCCCCTCTACAGCAAGAGTTCCAAACCATTGTGAAAGACATTCTAAAAGACATCTCTCTAGCTGAGCAACAAGAGCAGCAAGCAATCAAGAGATAACTAACCCTGGTAATGCGGCTGATCAGAGAGTCCAGGTAATGCAAAGAGCACCTCCATCCTAGTGATGTTCTCCATTCTTTCGAGTGCCGTCGACGATTTCTTAGTACCAGGCCATTCCAGAAAAAGAGCTTCTACAGGCACACTGTGGCATGCCATTTAACCCAGGGGAACGAGGCATTCAAAGATAAAGCCCTACAGCGCCTTTACAAGATACTCAACAAAATGCAGCGAAACGAGAACGATGGGACGGCCAAAACCATGGCTGAGGCTTTCACTGACACGCTCAAAACGAACACATACTCTAAAAGGACCCTGCGGCTCGTGCACCGCAGCCGCTTGATAGGTTTAAGAGACTTGTAGTAATGCCTTCTTAGGAGAGATTGGGTTCCTTCTACTGTGCCTCAGAGCACCAAACTATATTCAGCTATAGAGTCTGTATAATGTGAGACAGGTTGATAATCTTCCTCAAGCAAATGTTCCTCTTTCACGCACCAATCCCTAACCCACTTAAACTGACTCCCCAATGAAAGGTGTCGAGCTGATGGAAATGGATTGTATGGAGACTCAAGACAAGAAGACTAATGCTTGTATGGTAAAGGGTAGTTTCTAAGATAATCACGATAATCTGTGTCACTCAGCCCCCCTTATAGTACGAGCTGGCACTCTATTGCACTAGCAACATATTGTGAGCAATGTGATCACCACGAACTGCCTGCGCAAGGAGATCACCTGTCTGATGAGGTCCCTCAAGAATAGCAGTGAGTGGATTGAAGGGCACAACCAGTGGCGACGTGACCTAAGATAAATTATCACCTCACTAGTGGCCGATTGGAGATCCATACTTAAGTCAAAGAAGCAAGACGCCAATCAATAGTTGCTGACTGAAGACGTGGATGCGCTCGAGTGCGAGGCTATATGCATTGAAGCAGTCCTCGACCCCATTTCAAAGAGCACGATCTCAAAAAAGGAGTAACTGATTACCATGCCCCAGAATGTTTAGAGCAGAGCTCTGGCTAGGCGACACAATGTGGCCTTTCTTGTAGGCCAGTTGAACGACCTTCAGATGACGATCAGCTTCTTGTGTACATATTGTGTAGCGCATCGCAAATTCTGCATTGGTCGAGTAATTCGAGCCCAATCTCGCACAACTCTTATGTATCGAGATGATTACCAAGAACGCTTCGCACTCACTTGCCATGTAGAAGAAGAATAGCGACCAAGCTATCAAGATGAGGACTGTGAAAGTCATTGACAAGGGATGGGCAATTAACGCGAGGCAACGCGCTTACATGGAGGTGCTTTAACAGCTCGACCACAGCTATGGGTATGTACTGCGAGGCAGCCAGATAATGCCCAGTACCATAAGGGCGGCAGCAGAGTGGATTGGTGAAGTCCCCAAAGCTATTTAGGAAATGCTTTAGCTTGAAACGAAAGCCCACGACCCCAAATACATAATGCTTTTCGGACAATGCAACGTCTCGTAGGTTCTCTCTTCAAGAGCGTTCCTCTTGGAGCAATCCGACTGCCGTCATTCGAGTATGACAAAAGTCTTGAGATAACTTACACCAGAATACCTGCAGGCAAACTGTCTCGGAAGACAGCGCACGAAGAGCAGAAGTGCTAAGATAATGAGAGAGAGGTTGGAGATGCAACTCCTTTCACACCCCAACTAGAAGACCAAGATGCAAATACTCATGACAGCATGAATGGACTGGAGGAAGGAGAAGTCACTAGCAAAGAGGGTATTGTAGGTTCTAATGTCAAAGAAATTGCAATGTGCTCACCTGCAGATGCAAACGATGAACATAGTCAGGCAGTAATAGAGGTGGAACTGCCTCAAGAACTACAGGAGCAGTGATAATCATTGATGGAATTCACTTCTTACCTCTGTGGGAATAGATCAAATCTTTCTCCCTAAGTTGAACATTCACATGCTATTATTACAGAAACTATACCGCAACTTGATGTGCGTAATTTCATACACCTTATCCATAGATAGGAAGATAAGATTCCCTGTTTATGCTATTCTAACTTTAATAACAACTCTTGCTTAATATCCTTTCTCAACTATTCAGCTATTGATGTTGCTATTATCTTCATATATAGTGAGTTCTTCCTGCTTCATTTATTCCCTTCATTATAACATGTATGCTTATTCATGTATGAGATTGTGATTAGAGATTTAATGAACTTAGTAAAGATAAATCAAATACAAACCCCATAATTAAAGATTGGGTTGTGCTAAACTCAAGACTAAAACCTGATCGAGATGCCTCCCCACAATGGGCTTATGCGCTGATTTACTTGAGACAGCATCAGATATTGAAGAGTGTCTTGTTAAGACTCTGCGACTACAATGGGTGGTTCTCCTGGTTCGGCATTGGTTGTCTGTTTTCACTCATGGTGCCCGCCATTCGCGGCAACTGTCGCTACTGTGGCATTTGTGCATGGTCCATCTTGAGTCTCTTCACTTGGAGCATGTAGTCGTGCTTGTCTTGGCGTAGCAGTAACTCCTCATCCTTAGTCTCCTCTAGCTCTTCGCGGGTGCGTCTTCTTTTGGATGTTTGCTTAAGCGTCGAGACTGCACGACCATTGCCTCTATTATTAAGTCATTTAATATGAATGTACTTACAAGGAATATTTATGCATCTCACCAAAGCATCAGCGAATTCAGGTCGCATTGTAACGCTTAACTGTCGTTGCTCAATCTGGCGAGCGCTCCTCTTCTGGAGAGCTAAATCGATTCGCTCCTTAAGCTGGTCAGGTATGACTGTGTTGAGTATATCCCCTAACCATTGCCTGTCTAGCTTCCTCCAGTCGCGGGGGTCTGGGAGGAACTGGAGCACCTCCTCATGCTATGTTGCCATCTCTAGCATGCTGGCCACCGTGAGGCCCTCGAGATATGGTATGGCAGAGACTTTCACCTGGTCCCTTCTGATGTACTACTCAAAAGAAATGATAGAGAGATCTTCAACAAATATCTTACATTCTTATGGCCCCTCAAGATAGAACTGAGGAAGTATGAGTTGGCCTGCTTTAGGCTGGGCAAGTGAGCCACGCCGTCCTGCGTGAGAAATAGATGCATGTCCCTCTTGCTGGTAAGCTTGGTCTGCACGTCCAAATAGTTCAGTTGTGGCTACCCCTACATTAAATTTAGTATACTAATTGTGAACTTACTCGAGAATCATGAGTAAAGGCCTTGTAGGTTAAGGAATCTCTAATAGCACTTTTAGGTATTCCATTTAATAAATTAATAATTCCTCGTTTTAAAGATGAAAGTCCACTAGGGGAAAAACAAGAAGAATATAGAAAAAGAGAACTAGCCACTTGAGCGGGTGGACAACCCCTCAAACGAAATCCACTAGAGCAATGCAAGCATGTCATAGGTAGAAATGGCCCCGAAGAGGAGAAACAAGAAGACACCCAAGCCTGAGAAATCTGATAAGGTGTGAAAAACTGATTGTACACAACAAAACCCCAACCCCAAGGCTAGGAAAGATTAGGAGTTTATCACTACCACCCTAATTCATGACCTGATACCTACAGAATCAGACGTTTAGGTCAATGTGTATTCGTCAGAGGATCTCCTATATGAGAATAGCTTGGGCGCACAAGAATGTGAAGCAAATTTCAAGGACTTTTTGTGCTATACATGTGACCCAAAAGCTCTTGCCAAAGTGCTTATACTGAAACACCAGGCTTTGGGCAGTGCACTCTCAGTGGAAGAGATACAAGCTCTTGCTGAAAGAGCGCGAACCTTTGCCTTCCCTGACCTCCAGTCAGCCCCTACTGATGACAGTCTTATTAGCTATCGTGACCACGACATGCAAGAGGGCCTGGTTGGATAGTAGGTAGATTCATTCACCAAGTATGAAATGACAGACCCTCCACAACTGAACTTAGGATGTTGCAGGTCACGTAATCGTCGAGTAATGTAGAAGCAGCACCGTCAAACATTGATGGCATAAGAGTATCAATGCAAGAGAAACTTGGCTTGGTTTATGAAAGACCACAAAATGAAGCCGTAGGCAATCTCTCAGGCCTTGCGGGTGAGCAAGTAATGTGCGCTCCAATTGCTTCACGACAGTGGTGGAAATGCTATTCATGGGAGCCTGCTTTAAAGGGGAAGGCATGTGATAGCCATTCCTGAAGACATTCAGTTGTTCATTAAGGGAGTGATAGCTGACACTACGACTGTGATCACTATTAAGAACCTTCAACAGCAGTTGCGAAGGTTTAAAGGCATCAGCATATCTCGACACTGCCTATGTGCCTTTCTGAAAAATGATTTGGGCCTCACATACCACAAGGTCTACCCTATGACTCCCAATCACAATAAAATGGGGGCAAAGCTCCAGCGGTAGCTAGCGGCACGTGCATTTGTCAATGCCTTGTGCGATGGGAAGTTGCTAATTAATGTGGACGAATCCATCATTCAATGCACTGACTCTCGTACTTACTCGTGGGCACCCCCAAATGTTCATACGATGAGATCCTCTTCTAAACGTATGAATAGAGTGACCGTCACTGCAGCTGCCACAAGTTCCGGCAACATGTACTTCAGCGTATCATGGCTATACTACTTCCTCCACGTTTGTTCACTTTATTGAGGGGCTAATTGATCACCTCGATACCCAAGACCCAAACTGGCGCAGTTCTACCATTGTCATGCTTGATAATGCGCCCTATCACAGAGCCTCCAACACCACTACAATGCTGCAGCGTTTAAGCGTTCCCGTATTATTCCTGGGGCCTTATCAATTTGCAATGGCACCTGTAGAGTAGGTGTTTTGATAGATAAAGAGTACAGACCTCAACCCAGGCTAGTACCCAGTCTCCACAAAGTAAATTGCTCATCTCTTAAGCTTATTTAGAAAGCAGCTGACAGAATACATCAAGCACCTCGGGGCCAAGATTTCTCGCATGGATATGCAGTGGCTCAGGAAGGGCTTCCTGGGGGCCCTGGTAGCTACGCTGGATCACCTCAGCATGTAGAATGTCTGATAGGCATTGGTGGTTTTGGGACTTTCAATAATATATGTCTAGGTACAGCATGTCGACCCCACTAAAGATGCTCACTTATCTCACCCCTGGGACACTTGTCTAAGTCGGGAACCCCATCTCCGTAGATATAAACATGGAGAATCAAGTGATGCCCCTGGCCGCGCACCATGCGAAAAATTTTCCGTGACTTCGCCTGCAAAACTGGTTCGTCAGAAATGCATATGTAAAAATACTTAAGGTAACTATTAAAAATAAAAAAACCGCAATTGCATAATTAAAATTGGCTATTTAACGGCCTTATTATATTATTTTCACACATTTATTAAAAATTTGATTAGTTTAAAAAACATGGCACCAAAACCCTAACCCAAGAAATAGAAGAAACCCAGAAAGCATGTGCTCACCTTGAAGAGAAAGAAGAAGCAGCAGCTCTACAACATTGCTGCC
>ARYC01018275.1:0-17841 GCA_000711775.1 Oxytricha trifallax
ATTAAGGAAGAAGTCTAATACTAATCACTTACTACATAGGACGCGCCCAAGGCAAGAGGTGGGGGCCCTATATAGTACATGGTCGACAACAAGCGACAGATATCCACGATTGGTCGACACCTGTTCACATCATCGCAATTAGAGTTCACCCAAACTGGTCACTCGCCTCAGTGGTGCCCTTCAACGAATGTGCCGATCCGTTAGAGGGTGTATCTTCATAGGGTGGTGACTTACAGTATGAATAGAGAGACGTTAGAAAACACGAAATAATATCAAAAAGTAAAAAATAATTAATAGATGATCAACTACTGAGAGCTAAGTATTAAAAAAAGTTAAGAATACTCAACAGTCAAAAGTCATAGAGATGGGACGCTAAGCTACTGGCGCTCTATGTATGACCTTCCCCTCTACAGCAAGAGTTCCAAACCATTGTGAAAGACATTCTAAAAGACATCTCTCTAGCCGAGCAACAAGAGCAGCAAGCAATCAAGAGATAACTAACCCTGGTAATGAGGCTGATCAGAGAGTCCAGGTAATGCAAAGAGCACCTCCATCCGAGTGATATTCTCCATTCTTTCGAGTGCCGTAGACGATTTCTTAGTACCAGGCCATTCCAGAAAAAGAGCTTCTACAGGCACACTGTGGCATGCCATTTAACCCAGGGGAACGAGGCATTCAAAGATAAAGCCCTACAGCGCCTTTAAAAGATACTCAACAAAATGCAGCGAAACGAGAACGATGGGACGGCCAAAACCATGGCTGAGGCTTTCACTGACACGCTCAAAACGAACACATACTCTAAAAGGACCCTGCGGCTCGTGCACCGCAGCCGCTTGATAGGTTTAAGAGACTTGTAGTAATGCCTTCTTAGGAGAGATTGGGTTCCTTCTACTGTGCCTCAGAGCACCAAACTATATTCAGCTATAGAGTCTGTATAATGTGAGACAGGTGATAATCTTCCTCAAGCAAATGTTCCTCTTTCACGCACCAATCCCTAACCCACTTAAACTGACTCCCCAATGAAAGGTGTCGAGCTGATGGAAATGGATTGTATGGAGACTCAAGACAAGAAGACTAATGCTTGTATGGTAAAGGGTAGTTTCTAAGATAATCACGATAATCTGTGTCACTCAGCCCCCCTTATAGTACGAGCTGGCACTCTATTGCACTAGCAACATATTGTGAGCAATGTGATCACCACGAACTGCCTGCGCAAGGAGATCACCTGTCTGATGAGGTCCCTCAAATAGCAGTGAGTGGATTGAAGGGCACAACCAGTGGCGACGTGACCTAAGATAAATTATCACCTCACTAGTGGCCGATTGGAGATCCATACTTAAGTCAAAGAAGCAAGACGCCAATCAATAGTTGCTGACTGAAGACGTGGATGCGCTCGAGTGCGAGGCTATATGCATTGAAGCAGTCCTCGACCCCATTTCAAAGAGCACGATCTCAAAAAAGGAGTAACTGATTACCATGCCCCAGAATGTTTAGAGCAGAGCTCTGGCTAGGCGACACAATGTGGCCTTTCTTGTAGGCCAGTTGAACGACCTTCAGATGACCATCAGCTCTTATACATATTGTGCAGCGCATCGCAAAATGTGCATTAGTCGAGCAATTCGAGCCCAATCTCGCACAACTCTTATGTCTCGAGATGATTACGAAGAACGCTTCGCACTCACTTGCAATGTAAAAGAAGAATAGCGACCAAGCTATCAAGATGAAGACTGTGAAAGTCATTGACAAGGGATGGGCAATTAACGATAGACAACGCGCTTACATGGAGGTGCTTTAACAGCTCGACCACAGCTATGGGTATGTACTGCGAGGCAGCCAGATAATGCCCAGTACCATAAGGGCGGCAGCAGAGTGGATTGGTGAAGTCCCCAAAGCTATTTAGGAAATGCTTTAGCTTGAAACGAAAGCCCACGACCCCAAATACATAATGCTTTTCGGACAATGCAACGTCTCGTAGGTTCTCTCTTCAAGAGCGTTCCTCTTGGAGCAATCCGACTGCCGTCATTTCGAGTATGACAAAAGTCTTGAGATAACTTACACCAGAATACCTGCAGGCAAACTGTCTCGGAAGACAGCGCACGAAGAGCAGAAGTGCTAAGATAATGAGAGAGAGGTTGGAGATGCAACTCCTTTCACACTCCAACTAGAAGACCAAGATGCAAATACTCATGACAGCATGAATGGACTGGAGGAAGGAGAAGTCACTAGCAAAGAGGGTATTGTAGGTTCTAATGTCAAAGAAATTGCAATGTGCTCACCTGCAGATGCAAACGATGAACATAGTCAGGCAGTAATAGAGGTGGAACTGCCTCAAGAACTACAGGAGCAGTGATAATCATTGATGGAATTCACTTCTTACCTCTGTGGGAATAGATCAAATCTTTCTCCCTAAGTTAGAACATTCACATGCTATTATTACAGAAACTATACCGCAACTTGATGTGCGTAATTTCATACACCTTATCCATAGATAGGAAGATAAGATTCCCTGTTTATGCTATTCTAACTTTAATAAAAACTCTTGCTTATATCCTTTCTCAACTATTCAGCTATTGATGCTGCTATTATCTTCATATATAGTGAGTTCTTCCTGCTTCATTTATTCCCTTCATTATAACATGTATGCTTATTCATGTATGAGATTGTGATTAGAGATTTAATGAACTTAGTAAAGATAAATCAAATACAAACCCCATAATTAAAGATTGGGTTGTGCTAAACTCAAGACTAAAACCTGATCGAGATGCCTCCCCACAATGGGCTTATGCGCTGATTTACTTGAGACAGCATCAGATATTGAAGAGTGTCTTGTTAAGACTCTGCGACTACAATGGGTGGTTCTCCTGGTTCGGCATTGGTTGTCTGTTTTCACTCATGGTGCCCGCCATTCGCGGCAACTGTCGCTACTGTGGCATTTGTGCATGGTCCATCTTGAGTCTCTTCACTTGGAGCATGTAGTCGTGCTTGTCTTGGCGTAGCAGTAACTCCTCATCCTTAGTCTCCTCTAGCTCTTCGCGGGTGCGTCTTCTTTTGGATGTTTGCTTAAGCGTCGAGACTGCACGACCATTGCCCTCTATTATTAAGTCATTTAATATGAATGTACTTACAAGGAATATTTATGCATCTCACCAAAGCATCAGCGAATTCAGGTCGCATTGTAACGTTTAACTGTCGTTGCTCAATCTGGCGAGCGCTCCTCTTCTGGAGAGCTAAATCAATTCGCTCCTTAAGCTAGTCAGGTATGACTGTGTTGAGTATATCCCCTAACCATTGCCTGTCTAGCTTCCTCCAGTCGCGGGGGTCTGGGAGGAACTGGAGCACCTCCTCATGCTATGTTGCCATCTCTAGCATGCTGGCCACCGTGAGGCCCTCGAGATATGGTATGGCAGAGACTTTCACCTAGTCCCTTCTGATGTACTACTCAAAAGAAATGATAGAGAGATCTTCGACAAATATCTTACATTCTTATCGCCCCTCAAGATAGAACTGAGGAAGTATGAATTGGTCTGCTTTAGGCTGGGCAAGTGAGCCACGCCGTCCTGCGTGAGAAATAGATGCATGTCCCTCTTGCTGGTAAGCTTGGTCTGCACGTCCAAATAGTTCAGTTGTGGCTACCCCTACATTAAATTTAGTTATTCTAATTGTGAACTTACTCGAGAATCATGAGTAAAGGCCTTGTAGGTTAAGGAATCTCTAATAGCACTTTTAGGTATTCCATTTAATAAATTAATAATTCCTCGTTTTAAAGATGAAAGTCCACTAGGGGAAAAACATGAAGAAGATAGAAAAAGAGAACTAGCCACTTGAGCGGGTGGTCAACCCCTCAAACGAAATCCACTAGAGCAATGCAAGCATGTCATAGGTAGAAATGGCCCCGAAGAAGAGAAACAAGAAGACACCCAAGCCTGAGAAATCTGATAAGGTGTGAAAAACTGATTGTACACAACAAAACCCCAACCCCAAGGCTAGGAAAGATTAGGAGTTTATCACTACCACCCTAATTCATGACCTGATACCTACAGAATCAGACATTTAGGTCAATGTGTATTCGCCAGAGGATCTCCTATATGAGAATAGCTTGGGCGCACAAGAATGTGAAGCAAATTTCAAGGACTTTTTGTGCTATACATGTGACCCAAAAGCTCTTGCCAAAGTGCTTATACTGAAACACCAGGCTTTGGGCAGTGCACTCTCAGTGGAAGAGATACAAGCTCTTGCTGAAAGAGCGCGAACCTTTGCCTTCCCTGACCTCCAGTCAGCCCCTACTGATGACAGTCTTATTAGCTATCGTGACCACGACATGCAAGAGGGCCTGGTTGGATAGTAGGTAGATTCATTCACCAAGTATGAAATGACAGACCCTCCACAACTGAACTTAGGATGTTGCAGGTCACGTAATCGTCGAGTAATGTAGAAGCAGCACCGTCAAACATTGATGGCATAAGAGTATCAATGCAAGAGAAACTTGGCTTGGTTTATGAAAGACCACAAAATGAAGCCGTAGGCAATCTCTCAGGCCTTGCGGGTGAGCAAGTAATGTGCGCTCCAATTGCTTCACGACAGTGGTGGAAATGCTATTCATGGGAGCCTGCTTTAAAGGGGAAGGCATGTGATAGCCATTCCTGAAGACATTCAGTTGTTCATTAAGGGAGTGATAGCTGACACTACGACTGTGATCACTATTAAGAACCTTCAACAGCAGTTGCGAAGGTTTAAAGGCATCAGCATATCTCGACACTGCCTATGTGCCTTTCTGAAAAATGATTTGGGCCTCACATACCACAAGGTCTACCCTATGACTCCCAATCACAATAAAATGGGGGCAAAGCTCCAGCGGTAGCTAGCTGCACGTGCATTTGTCAATGCCTTGTGCGATGGGAAGTTGCTAATTAATGTGGACGAATCCATCATTTAATGCACTGACTCTCGTACTTACTCGTGGGCACCCCCAAATGTTCATACGATGAGATCCTCTTCTAAACGTATGAATAGAGTGACCGTCACTGCAGCTGCCACAAGTTCCGGCAACATGTACTTCAGCGTATCTCATGGCTATACTACTTCCTCCACGTTTGTTCACTTTATTGAGGGGCTAATTGATCACCTCGATGCCCAAGACTCAAACTGGCGCAGTTCTACCATGGTCATGCTTGATAATGCGCCCTATCACAGAGCCTCCAACACCACTACAATGCTGCAGCGTTTAAGCGTTCCCGTATTATTCATGGGGCCTTATCAATTTGCAATGGCACCTGTAGAGTAGGTGTTCCGATAGATAAAGAGTACAGACCTCAACCCAGGCTAGTACCCAGTCTCCACAAAGTAAATTGCTCATCTCTTAAGCTTATTTAGAAAGCAGCTGACAGAATACATCAAGCACCTCGGGGCCAAGATTTCTCGCATGGATATGCAGTGGCTTAGGAAGAGCTTCCTAGGGGCCCTGGTAGCTGCGCTGGATCACCTCAGCATGTAGAATGTCTGATAGGCATTGGTGGTTTTGGGACTTTCAATAATATATGTCTAGGTACAGCATGTCAACCCCACTAAAGATGCTCACTTATCTCGGCCCCTGGGACACTTATCTAAGTCGGAAACCCCATCTCCGTAGATATAAACATGGAGAATCGAGTGGTGCCCCTGGCTGCCCATCATGCGAAGATTTTTCCGTGACTTCGTCTGCAAAACTAATTCGTCAGAAATGCATATGTAAAAATACTTAAAGTAAGTATTAAAAATTAAAAAACAGCAATTGCATAATTAAAATTGGCTATTTAACGGCCTAATTATTTTATTTTCACACATTTATTAAAAATTTGATTAGTTTAAAAGCATGGCACCAAAACCCCAACCCAAGAAATAGAAGAAACCCAGAAAGCATGTGCTCACCTTGAAGAGAAAGAAGAAGCAGCAGCTCTACAACATTGCTGCCGTCCACGGTGCTAAGATGGAGGATGAAGTGATCAAGGTTCTCGTGAGCTGGGAGAACTGCAAAGATGAGGATCGTGACTGGATCCCAATTGAATATTGTGAAGGAAGCATCGCTTGGGACATGGTTGAAGACTACATCGATGCTAACAAGCCAGAACTACTCAAGACCGTGCAATGGAACAGATTCTACAAGGGTCGCAGCAAGCCCATTGGCCAGACCATCGTGCCTCAAGTACCAACTGTGATTGTGGAGGAAAGGAATCCAGTACTAGAATAAGATCCTGCAAAACTCGTTCTCCCGGCCATCGCAAAGCTATCTCCTGAGCAAGTGGAGGCACTATTTAAAATCATGTAGAAATTGGCTTCCAATGAGTCTACTGACAAAACCTTAACTGAGGACTATACTGACCCTACTGATACTTCAGAGGGTCTCCTTGCAGAGCTCGAAGACTATGAGATAACCTACACAAACTTTGAGTATTGGAAGCAGTAGGCTAAGAACTGCGGCTGCAACGCCTTTGAAGATATTGACTATTCGAAGATGAAGATTGAGACCAGAGAGGAATTCATGGAAAGAAGGATTGAGGAGGTGGCCACCTCGATGGACCAGATATCGTTGTATGACCCAGGCACTAAGCAACTTCCCAGGCAAGATGTGTTCAAGGAAGGGTTCTGGCACCCTGGTAAGTAAGATCAGTCACGCAACGCCTGTCTCATTCACGCAGTCAATATGATGGTGGGGGGGCCACTCTTTGATCAAGCCTTCAAGTTTACACAGCTCTATCTCTCGAGGACTCACATGTCAAAGCAAAGGAGACCCGAGATGGAGTGGGAGTATGGGTACTCCCTCAAGAACCTCAAGCACCTTATCTATGATCCATCGCAGAACAGCTGGCTCAGTCCTCATATGGTGGAAGTTATTACAGGAAAGGTAATGAGAAGTGTGAAAGCTCGCAAGCAAGGAGGGCTTATCTCTTACCTGAACTCAGAAGATAATCATACTCGCTACTTCTTCCAGATGATGTCTTAAAGCACAGTGGTAAAGGATGGAAAGGAGGAGACAATCGAGGAACTTCACGCAGGCATCATTGTAAAATGGCAAGGTGTGTGGTACATCCTTGACAGTGCCGAAGAAGGTCCAATCGCACTGACAGAAGATAGCAAGTTGGAAGATGAATGGTTAGAAGGTGTCATGTATCTTGGCCTCAGTATCCTTGTTAAAGATAACCCTCCTAAAAAAAAGTTAAAGGCATTCGCTAGAGAGTGGGAGTTGATTCTTGATAGATACATCATCATTGAGAATGAACAAAACCAGAGACCATGCAAGAGCAAGAGAAATATGGAAAGAAAGTGCGATCGCAAGCAGCTCCACCGAGAGGGAAGTAAACTGTATCGCAACTCGTCAAATAAGTCTATGGAACCCAAGCCAAGATTATCACACAGTGAACAGCAGCTCGGCATGAGAAGTGACAGTCGCAAGGACATTGAGGCAAAGGCTGTCTGCAACATCAAAGGACAGAGAGCCCGTGATGGGAAGAAAAAGAAAAACAAGGATGCCTAGATGACCACCATTACCAGGGAAGAGTCTGAGCTCGTTCAATCGCTCCTCAGCTCGTATGAAAGACTAAAACTGATAAATCTATACCGCTCTGAGCTCGCCTCGTACACTGAGCTACCAAGAATCAACGAGGTGATGAAGATCACCAGTGCACCCGTCATGCATGAGGAAGAGGCAATGATGGCCTGGCACTGGCAGGTGGCAGCCGCTTCGCGCTCCGAGATCAGGCACTTCAAGGACGACATCGAAGAATCAATGAGGAAGGCAAACCCCGCCAAGTACAGGAAGACCTCCCCACAGTCAAGGATATTTGAGATCAAGGAGAAAATGAAGTATTTCGTTGAGACATCCGAGGACGCAATCATGAGCTACTTGAAGAAGATGTACAAGAGGTGCCCACACCTGCCCACGAAGGTGATGGAGAGCCTCATCAGTCAGTGTAACAGCGAAGAGGTGGATGACTTAGCCAAATTGTACAAGAAGGTGATCGCCGAGAGGGCAGATGAGTTGAGAAAGAAGGAATACTCAAAGGAGTACGTGGAGACCCGCGACAATCTAATCAACGACATTCTCGCCATGTTCGAGTTCTGAGATGACAAGCTTACTAAGATGATAAAATAATTAAGTTGGATTTATATTTGATTTTCGTTTTCACTAATTTTTACATTATTTTATATATATATAGAATTTTATATTCCACCTTTAATATATAAAAGGTAACTAAATATATAATATGAAAGAAACATTAATAAAAATAGGATTATGATTACAATTTTAAAAAAACTTAATAAACTTCAATCTCTAATACTTTATATGATCTTGCTTCATTTGTTGTATATTGATATCCATTTGGTATTTTGGTATGTACCGTCTAAATCACTGTGTTTATCACAATTATCAAAATACAAATATCCCCACCATTTCCAAATTCACTAATGTAATATTTATGATGATATACTGCATATTTTTGATATTAATATTGCAAATGAATAGATCTGTTGGTTAAACAAAACACAAAAGCATTGTTATCTGTGATTTGAAAACCATTTTCGGGTGATGTTGAGGGAATTGATGTAGGATTATTAATAAAAGTTAAGTTAATTTAATCTAATTCATTATAAAAATTTAGTAGTAATATAAATTTTACTAAAATATTTTAGATAAAAAGTATTAAGTACAATAAATAATCATTATAAAAAATTCTAAAATAATAAAATTTCCTCATAAAAAAAGACAAGAAAAAATTAAAATATTACTAAATACTTTTTGAAATATATTGTAAGACTATTTTTATAAACTCAAAATGAAAAGGAATAGAGAATCAAATTGTTAATGGTTATAATATGACATTATATTGAGTCAAATATATAATTTAGTATTTTCCTAAGTTTGCTTTGATATTTCGTTTATATTTTTATAAATGTATATCGACAAAATACTTATCCAAATTCACTTGGGATAGAGCATATAGTTGGACCTTTATCATCACAATATTTATGAAATTAAGAAGCTGTAAATCCAATTACTATTCATATAAAAAATTACTTTTTTTTTTAAATTAATTATTATTTAAAAATTCGTCTTATATTTATTTCGCATAGTCTAAGGTTTATTGAAAAAAGAAAATATGACAAAGATTTATTATTTATATATTTTATCCATGTATTAATCCTTTGAATAATAGTTTAAATTTCACAATAGGGGTGAGATTAGATGTTGATATATTAATTATTTTAATTATTAATCAAAACATTCATTTATAAAAATTACGTAAGAAATAAATCTACCATTTTTTATATTCAATTTTATTTGGTTATATATTTTTATTGTTTAGTAAAGTAAATACTACCCAAATTTCTTATCACTTTTATCTCCCATGATAATTAATATAAATTATTTAAAATGATTTAGAATTTGAGGAAGCTTTCATCAGTTTAATTAATTTCTATACTACTAATTACTTGAATACCAATATCTTTTTTATTACAGTTGGATCTTAAATATCTAGGGAATATTTATCAGAGTCTATTATGACTTATCATCCGAGAAAAAATATTATTCTTTGAATGCTTCTTGGTTCGAGTATTATAAAATTACTACTGAAGCAGGAATATTGATGAAATAAAACTATAATATTATGTAATTTATTTTTTAAAAAAAACAACTAATTCATTTTAATTCTCCCCTTATATATAATTCAAATAAAATAAAGAACTTTTTGTTGAATTAAACAGTTTTGAATTTGTTGTACAAATCATCTACTCTTTATATATCCTATTTCTCAAATTATGATGCTATCCCCATAATAGATCTTTATTCGTCTAGATTAATTATAAAGTTTCTTAGTTAATTTTCATGAATAAAGAATATAGTATTATCATTAACTTCTATTATAAATTGCCTCACTAAATTTAATCAAAAATATAGTTTAGTCAATAATTTAAAATTAAAATGTGTTTTTATCTTTAGTAAATATTAATGTTTTTCTTTAGAAAGTGGACATTTTAATAGTTTTATAATAAATATATAGACCACAATTTAATCAAAAAGATCAGTATTTACAACTTAAATAAATATGATAATTTAATAGAGATTATGGTATTAATGGAATTAATAAGATTTTTTATATGCATATTTTTACCTTAATTTTATTTGGTCATTATATTGCCTTAGATTTGTTTATTTTAATTTTTAAATTGATTGAATTTCTTTTAAAAAAATAGACCTACATATTCCTAGAAATCAAAATACTACATAATTTGTTCAGGATTATATTTATTTAATTTTAAGAATCATTATATATTATCCAATAATTATTAGAACTGATCTTCTCCCATCTTGGACAACACACTTGTTATTGTTCACTATATTTCATAAATAAATCAATGCATTCCAAGAAAAATATGCATTTACACTTAAAATATTATTTTACTAATTTATAGAATAAAAATTTACACCTTTTTATAGTTTTGGGTTTTTCTGTTTGACAAATTAACTAATTTTAAATAATTTAAATTGAAGTTATTATCGCATTAAATACATTTCAATTTCATTTTTAATATTATTTGATGAATAATTGTAAAATATATTAAACTTTTCTTTAATTTATAAATATCAAGCGACAATAATTCTAATTTAATTTAACTTTTTTACTCGTTTAATTATCTTTAATTTTCTATTAATATCTTAACATTTTTTCTGAAATTAGTAATGGAATATTGATATCAATAACTGGCATTATTAGTATTTTGTTAAACTATTATTTTAATTAATAAGTTTTGAAATTTTATCACAAATATTAAAAAATTAACTTTATAAATAAATTAGAGGATAATTTAATTATAATTTTATGCAAATAAAATAAATTTGTATTAAATACAAGTTTTTAAATTTAATATATATTTAAACAATTAAATTAATATTTGATTTATAATTTATTTAGATTTAGATCTATATATTTCTCATAAAGATATTCATAATCAATATTTAAATTTGTTTTAAGTAATTTTACTAGAAAAAATACATTATGTATTAATATTTTAATTTGGATTTTTATCTTGATTGAAATTTTTTTATTAGGACAAATAAAATAACTAAACTTGTAAATAAATAATAATGTTTAATTTGTCAATTTTTATTTAATTATTATATTAGATTAATTTTGAAAATAATGTTGTTAATGAAAAAATAGTCATAAATTAGTTTTCAAAATTATAAGGAAAATCTTTATTTTATAAAATAAGTATAAGAGATAAGAAGAAATTTATAATTTTTAATAAATGTTCATTTTTAATTATAAAACAATTTAAAGGATTGCATATACTAGTTTACTTAAAATTAAATTGAAGATAATTTATAAAAATTATGATGAAAAAAGATTTTAAATTTTATAAATATTAAGCTATCACAGTAATTAGATATTTTTGTAATGACTATATCATATTCAATAATTATTTATTCAATCATTACTTTTAGTTTGAATAAACTAATATCAAATAAATTATACTAACTTAGAAATATTCTTCCAGAATAAATAATTTAGTACATTAAATCTACTCTAGCTTATTAATAAACGCTTAACATTTCTATGCTATGCTATCAAAAAGCTCAATAATCTCTTTTGAAAAATGGATTAGTATCAGAAGTATTATAAAGACATAATTATATTATTTAAAGGGAAAATTTGAATACTACAAGACATGAATTTTAAAAATTAGATTAAATATGGGAAATGTAAATTCACATGAGAATATTGATATCTAAAACTAATGCTTTGCTTTGCTACTTTTAAATTATATTTCATAATTTTTTCAAAAAAATATTCATAAAAAACTTCAATTAACAATAATACTAAAGCTCCAAATAAAATTAAAATGTATTGTCAGTAATTGTATAATAATAATATCTTTTTATGCAGTAATTTATTGGTCATAATAATCTTTTGTTGATAAAAAATAAAAAAGTAATTTGTAGAACTGAAATAAAAATTAATTGTTGCCTGAGAGTTATTGAAAATTAAACAGGAATGTTTTTTTTCTTATTAATAGTAAGAATTACAATGTTTATTTAACTGCAGCTAAAAATATAACTAACATAACTAATAAATATTAATAATAGTAGAAACGATTGAAATTAGATAAAAATTCGGATGAAATTAAAAATATTAGCAAAAGCAATACTTTTATTAGAATAAATTAAAATAATGCGATAAATTAATTAAAGGTGATTTATCAGACTTCATTTGCTCTTCGTTCTAATTCATATTAAAATTCTTTAAGTCACAGAAAATATCTCTAAAATGTTAGAAAATTCTTTTTGTTAAATCTACTATATTTTGCTTAGTTTAGTTTTTGTTTGTATTATTATTATACTTAATTATTAATTTTTAGAAGGTTATCTAAAAAATAAATAAGAAAATCTTCTAAAAATGATGCACAACTAGATTGATACCCTATACTACTAATGATTTAGAGATGTCAAGATAAAATAGTAAACTCAATTCTCACTGCTCGGTAGATTAATTTATTAAAATACTTTTGATTTATAAATGATTTTTA
Organism: Oxytricha trifallax; assembly: GCA_000711775.1. Taxonomy (NCBI): domain Eukaryota; phylum Ciliophora; class Spirotrichea; order Sporadotrichida; family Oxytrichidae; genus Oxytricha; species Oxytricha trifallax. The sequence continues at coordinate 12,562 of ARYC01018275.1, forward strand.
AAAGTTTAATTTAAAACTTATCTTATTGAAAGTTTTCTTATAGATCAGAGGTAGAAAGAAGTACAGAACTATCTTAAAATATAAGTTTCATATAGTATTTTTTCAATAAATCTTTTTGTTTTTCTAAATGGCAAATACACAGGTGCCGCAAGAAAATAGCTTTAAAGAGTTTCATAAAGAGGGGGACAATTAAAAGTAATTATTAAAATATAAAAAAAAGATCAAGGCGACGAGGAGTATGAGGAAGCAAAGATCTTTTTAGATATTTCCATTTTTAATATTATAATAAATATTTATATAATAATTATTTTAATTTTTAATTTACTTAATTATTATTTTTTAAAAATTATGAATAATTATACACTTTAAATTTAATAAAAAAATAAAACCAGTTTTATTTTGTTGATTGAAGAGATAAAAATGTGGTCCTAACTATGTTATTTTCGATTCTCTTTCAACAATCATTTCATTTAGATTATAAATTATAATTTAACAGTATAAATATAAACAAAGAATTAAATAAATTATCATATAATTAAAACAAACTAAAATTAATATCATATTAGTGAATACACTTCAATCTCTAATACATTGAATTCATTTTATCCAGCTAAATATGATTGTGCTTCATTTGAATAATACTTATATCCATTAGGTGGTTCATAAGTACCTCCTAAATCACATCCACTATTACTATTCTTATCACAATTATCACAAATATCAATATCATATCCATATCCAAATACACACATGCAATCCTTATGATGTTTAACTGCAAATTGTTGATTTGAATATTGTTTATGGATGGATCTCTTACTCAAACTAAACACAAATGCAGAGGGCTCACTATAATCTTTAACAATATCAGGAGATTACCATGGTTGAGATGTAAAATATAAATTATGAAATGAATTAATTCATTATTGTAAATTAAATTATAATTGTTAAATGAAATTAAATAAGAATTGAAGAATTAAATAATTTTTTTAATTATTTTTGTAAATAATTTCAAATTAAATAAATATATTTAAATTATACAAAATACTTTGGTTCAATTTTTTGCTAGAAAATAATATAGTGAAAAAGTTTAATTTGGGAGCTGATATCATTGAAATTACCCTTAAACAACTAATAAAATTTTGAAATAATAATTTTAGCTTTTATGTAATGAAATTAAATACTATCTGAAGTCACTGAAGTCATAAGTATTATTGCTAAAATAATTTGGAAAGGAATATAAGTAATACTAATTACTAGAAATAACTTGTAAATAAATAACCTAAACTTAATCCCCTAATTCTATTTTTAATTTGTTATTTAGTTTTAAATTGGATTATGACTTTAATATTTAATAATTTATAAAATTTATATAAATATATAGTGTGAAAATGCTTAATATTTAACAGTGCATTTTAATAATTATTAATTAAAGTAATTAGTCATGGCCGCCTGTATAGAGAGGCAAGTACATTCATCCAAGTAGAGTTGATTCATAGCCGAATACTTTCATTTCGAGGAAGGATACTTGATATGATGCAGTTAGTACTCTTGATTTACGAAATTAGCATTCAGATTTTCTTCATAAAACACAATGTACCAGTCATGAATAATCAACACAAAACTAGGAGACACTTGATTTCCAAAATTCGGGGTAAAATGCTTTGACTGATATATATATATATATCCATTAGTACTAAAAAATAACTGTAAATAGAATAACTATTCTGGAAAGAGATTTATTTGAAAGGAGATGAATTACAAGTACACTGAAGTGAAGGCAAATCAGGCAAGCTTTTTCCGTTCTTATGCTCATAGTGTGTCTTTTCAACATACCTATGAAGATAAAAACGTTATTAAGCGATGTCTATAATGAAAAACTATAAGTGATAACTAATTAATGAGAAATACCGCGAGAAAAAATGAAGCAGAAGACGATTGATTAGATAGCTATTTATAGTTATTTTAATTATTAATTTTCATTATGCATTATTATATATTTAACACTTTCTCACTATATATAATTAATATAATAATTATCATAACCATTTTCAATATTAAATTTATTAATCAAAATGGAACAAGCTCATTTTGGTAATTAGTGGCAGTTATATATTATTAGTTATTTCTATTTTTGGAATAAAATTTTTATTAATATAAACTTCTATCGAAATTTACTTTAATGTCATATTATTCATTAATTCAACCTAAATATCTCCATACTATATTATCTCATTCTTAATTATAATTTCCTTATTTCTACATATACGCATTTATTCAAACCAATCACAACGCTAAAACTGCAGACAGTACTGAAGTTAGTTTTTGCGTATAAATCTCTAATAATATATTTAGGACCTAAGTACTACTCTTTGTATTAAATATATTATATAAACCTTATTTATAATATTTCCTAATACTAATTAATTGTAGTTATACTTTAATAATAATTTGAAATAGTATTCCAATAATTCATATACTAAAAATATGTGAATAGCTAATATAATAGAAATGATAAGTAATTATTTTTAAATTGATTTTTCATAAATTTAAAAATAAGTTATTATCATTTAAATAATGTTAATTTTATTATTGCATATTTAATTTACCTTATTATACGAAGAAAATAATATAATTTATTATATTATTATTATTTTATAATTAAAATAATGTAAATCCTCCAAATACTTATCCAAACTAGCTTAGAATGAAAGAAACGGTGGGTCCTTTATTATCACAAAGTTTATGGAATTAAGAAGCAGTAAATCCAATTATTAAAAATAAATCATAGAAATTTAAATTAGTTCAAAATCACAAAAGAAATAAATATAACTTTTATAAATGCTATAAAGGTCTTAATCCCTATATTATATCTTCTATCTTAAAATTCTACTTATTTCTAATTAAATAAAGTAATTAAATTGATATTTTTAAAGTAAGATACTAGTTTGATTTTTATTAACTATTATTTTAATTAAACTCAAATAATCTTTAATTTAAGTATTCTTATTAGGAATCAAAATTAAAAAAATATTATATTTATATTAAATATAGTATTCTACATTATCTCATTCCTTAAAATTATGTTTAATTAATTTGATTATTAAAACTATTGGGGGGGGGGAAGTTTCCTGCCCCAAAAAAGGTAGTTTCCTGCCATACATAAAAAAATGTAATTTTTATAATTTTCAAAGAATCTTTATCATCAATTATGATGTAGTTTTTTTCTATTTAGCTTCAAATATCATTCCTACCATGATAATGAATTTAAAATTTAATGAAAATTACATTAATTATTAATAAAAAACAATTATTTTAACCTTGTTAATAATATATAATTTGATAAAGAATAATTATGTACCTTGAAAATTATATAATAATAAATGTTGTATAGTACATGTTTATGGTTATTAAAATTGAAATTTATTTGTTTCTATTAAATTTATTGCAAAAAACATAAAATTTAATATTAGGGGCAGGAAACTACCTTTTGGGGCAGGAAACTTCCCCCCCCCAAACTATTAGTTAAAATTGCTGATTCAGATTTTTTCACTTTACATTGAATTTTGAAAGTATATAAATATAAATTAATCCATATTTATAATTGAATTAAACATTTATTAATTAATTAATATTTCATATGTAATTTATCATTTTTTAATCCCTAAAAAATAATTGGTTAATTTAGTCTATTTAATTACAATCCATGAGTTGTACCTTTGAATAATAGTTCAAATTTTAGTGCACATGAATTATTCATCCATTTTATATTATAATATTTAATTAAGATACTTTATTTCATGAAATCATGAAATAAATTATAATTATAAATGAATAAAATTACATATTTTTAAAATTTGAAAATAATAGAATTATAAAAAATACATAACCACAAATTTCTTGTTGACACCATTTTGAATGAGTATATAATATAATAATAAATGAGTGTGGACTTGAGTAAACTTGAAGCTGTTTAATTAATTTCTAATGCCACCAATCCCTTAAATACAATATTCCACTCATAAATACATATAAATGCAATATTTAGCAATACAATTGATTTGGGAAAATGAATTAAAATTAAATTAATTAAATATTAAAATCATGGCAGTTATAAAATCCAAAGTGACTCAAAATTCAAATCAAACTCGATTCTACGGTAGATCCCGCAATTTTAGCTGGACTTTACTATTGGCAATATTCCCAAATCATCCTAAGAAGCGAGATATTTTGATTTTGAGCTAACTCCCAAAAATAGCAAAAAGGGTTTTTCTCGCTTGGGAGAAGAGATAAAATCATTATAGCAATAACAACCACCGTCTTAATTTTAATGCGCTATCCACAGAGTATAATATTGTTAGGCCTTGGAGACATTTTCCAAAAACATAACTGAAGGTAATTATTAATTTTAAATTTAATTCATTTTCCCAAATCGAATGTATTCCTACAATATTAAGCAATAGCTTGTCAAAGTCTAACATGGCTGGTTTTTATTCTTATTCTTTGACTTCTTCTTATATCTTGATTTAAGGTTTAGCATCAACAGCAACAATATTGTTTAAATACTATAATTACTAAGATATAATTGAAATGTATTAAACTTAAAGTGCATTCACCATTAATTAATTATAGTATTATTATAAAAATAATTGACCAAAATAATCAATCGTAGTTTGTTTTAGGCCACAATTAATTTAAAAGATAAATTAATGTATTTAAATTTAGATATTTAAGAATGTTATGTTTTAATTTTAATTTTAGTTATCATCTATATTAGTATTAAATTAGAAAGTTAAAGATCTAACCTACTAATTTAAGCACGAGTCAGTATGCAAGCTTCCAATCTAAAAGTGGTAAATGGAACATGAGATGCTCTTCGCTAGACTCGTTGATATTCCTGGAGAAGGTTATCTCCTAAACTTATCCGGACATCGTCACTCTTTAAGAGACGAGACATTCAAATATTTTCTTCCCAACTATGATTGTTACCTTCTAAAACTAAAATCAAAGATGGTATACACGGCCCCTGCACTCTCATTAGATAAGGACTCTCAAAAGTTGCTCAGCTCGGATGTGAAATCCCTTTATCCGTAACACTAGATCTGCTAGACCTAGGAATAAAGGTTGTTAATCTCTACATCTCATCCCAGTTCTAATCTTACAAAGGTTACTTTGAAGATTGGTTGTCAACTCATTCTCAAGACCCTTCCTATTTAATAACCGGTGACCTTAATTACGTGGCTTAATCCTTAACCAATACCTATTTAGTAACTAGACCGGACT
>ARYC01018276.1:0-12516 GCA_000711775.1 Oxytricha trifallax
TTATATATTTTTATTGTTTAGTAAAGTAAATACTACCCAAATTTCTTATCACTTTTATCTCCCATGATAATTAATATAAATTATTTAAAATGATTTAGAATTTGAGGAAGCTTTCATCAGTTTAATTAATTTCTATACTACTAATTACTTGAATACCAATATCTTTTTTATTACAGTTGGATCTTAAATATCTAGGGAATATTTATCAGAGTCTATTATGACTTATCATCCGAGAAAAAATATTATTCTTTGAATGCTTCTTGGTTCGAGTATTATAAAATTACTACTGAAGCAGGAATATTGATGAAATAAAACTATAATATTATGTAATTTATTTTTTAAAAAAAACAACTAATTCATTTTAATTCTCCCCTTATATATAATTCAAATAAAATAAAGAACTTTTTGTTGAATTAAACAGTTTTGAATTTGTTGTACAAATCATCTACTCTTTATATATCCTTTTCTCAAAATATGAAGCTATCCCCATAATAGATCTTTATTCGTCTAGATTAATTATAAAGTTTCTTAGTTAATTTTCATGAATAAAGAATATAGTATTATCATTAACTTCTATTATAAATTGCCTCACTAAATTTAATCAAAAATATAGTTTAGTCAATAATTTAAAATTAAAATGTGTTTTTATCTTTAGTAAATATTAATGTTTTTCTTTAGAAAGTGGACATTTTAATAGTTTTATAATAAATATATAGACCACAATTTAATCAAAAAGATCAGTATTTACAACTTAAATAAATATGATAATTTAATAGAGATTATGGTATTAATGGAATTAATAAGATTTTTTATATGCATATTTTTACCTTAATTTTATTTGGTCATTATATTGCCTTAGATTTGTTTATTTTAATTTTTAAATTGATTGAATTTCTTTTAAAAAAATAGACCTACATATTCCTAGAAATCAAAATACTACATAATTTGTTCAGGATTATATTTATTTAATTTTAAGAATCATTATATATTATCCAATAATTATTAGAACTGATCTTCTCCCATCTTGGACAACACACTTGTTATTGTTCACTATATTTCATAAATAAATCAATGCATTCCAAGAAAAATATGCATTTACACTTAAAATATTATTTTACTAATTTATAGAATAAAAATTTACACCTTTTTATAGTTTTGGGTTTTTCTGTTTGACAAATTAACTAATTTTAAATAATTTAAATTGAAGTTATTATCGCATTAAATACATTTCAATTTCATTTTTAATATTATTTGATGAATAATTGTAAAATATATTAAACTTTTCTTTAATTTATAAATATCAAGCGACAATAATTCTAATTTAATTTAACTTTTTTACTCGTTTAATTATCTTTAATTTTCTATTAATATCTTAACATTTTTTCTGAAATTAGTAATGGAATATTGATATCAATAACTGGCATTATTAGTATTTTGTTAAACTATTATTTTAATTAATAAGTTTTGAAATTTTATCACAAATATTAAAAAATTAACTTTATAAATAAATTAGAGGATAATTTAATTATAATTTTATGCAAATAAAATAAATTTGTATTAAATACAAGTTTTTAAATTTAATATATATTTAAACAATTAAATTAATATTTGATTTATAATTTATTTAGATTTAGATCTATATATTTCTCATAAAGATATTCATAATCAATATTTAAATTTGTTTTAAGTAATTTTACTAGAAAAAATACATTATGTATTAATATTTTAATTTGGATTTTTATCTTGATTGAAATTTTTTTATTAGGACAAATAAAATAACTAAACTTGTAAATAAATAATAATGTTTAATTTGTCAATTTTTATTTAATTATTATATTAGATTAATTTTGAAAATAATGTTGTTAATGAAAAAATAGTCATAAATTAGTTTTCAAAATTATAAGGAAAATCTTTATTTTATAAAATAAGTATAAGAGATAAGAAGAAATTTATAATTTTTAATAAATGTTCATTTTTAATTATAAAACAATTTAAAGGATTGCATATACTAGTTTACTTAAAATTAAATTGAAGATAATTTATAAAAATTATGATGAAAAAAGATTTTAAATTTTATAAATATTAAGCTATCACAGTAATTAGATATTTTTGTAATGACTATATCATATTCAATAATTATTTATTCAATCATTACTTTTAGTTTGAATAAACTAATATCAAATAAATTATACTAACTTAGAAATATTCTTCCAGAATAAATAATTTAGTACATTAAATCTACTCTAGCTTATTAATAAACGCTTAACATTTCTATGCTATGCTATCAAAAAGCTCAATAATCTCTTTTGAAAAATGGATTAGTATCAGAAGTATTATAAAGACATAATTATATTATTTAAAGGGAAAATTTGAATACTACAAGACATGAATTTTAAAAATTAGATTAAATATGGGAAATGTAAATTCACATGAGAATATTGATATCTAAAACTAATGCTTTGCTTTGCTACTTTTAAATTATATTTCATAATTTTTTCAAAAAAATATTCATAAAAAACTTCAATTAACAATAATACTAAAGCTCCAAATAAAATTAAAATGTATTGTCAGTAATTGTATAATAATAATATCTTTTTATGCAGTAATTTATTGGTCATAATAATCTTTTGTTGATAAAAAATAAAAAAGTAATTTGTAGAACTGAAATAAAAATTAATTGTTGCCTGAGAGTTATTGAAAATTAAACAGGAATGTTTTTTTTCTTATTAATAGTAAGAATTACAATGTTTATTTAACTGCAGCTAAAAATATAACTAACATAACTAATAAATATTAATAATAGTAGAAACGATTGAAATTAGATAAAAATTCGGATGAAATTAAAAATATTAGCAAAAGCAATACTTTTATTAGAATAAATTAAAATAATGCGATAAATTAATTAAAGGTGATTTATCAGACTTCATTTGCTCTTCGTTCTAATTCATATTAAAATTCTTTAAGTCACAGAAAATATCTCTAAAATGTTAGAAAATTCTTTTTGTTAAATCTACTATATTTTGCTTAGTTTAGTTTTTGTTTGTATTATTATTATACTTAATTATTAATTTTTAGAAGGTTATCTAAAAAATAAATAAGAAAATCTTCTAAAAATGATGCACAACTAGATTGATACCCTATACTACTAATGATTTAGAGATGTCAAGATAAAATAGTAAACTCAATTCTCACTGCTCGGTAGATTAATTTATTAAAATACTTTTGATTTATAAATGATTTTTAAAAGTTTAATTTAAAACTTATCTTATTGAAAGTTTTCTTATAGATCAGAGGTAGAAAGAAGTACAGAACTATCTTAAAATATAAGTTTCATATAGTATTTTTTCAATAAATCTTTTTGTTTTTCTAAATGGCAAATACACAGGTGCCGCAAGAAAATAGCTTTAAAGAGTTTCATAAAGAGGGGGACAATTAAAAGTAATTATTAAAATATAAAAAAAAGATCAAGGCGACGAGGAGTATGAGGAAGCAAAGATCTTTTTAGATATTTCCATTTTTAATATTATAATAAATATTTATATAATAATTATTTTAATTTTTAATTTACTTAATTATTATTTTTTAAAAATTATGAATAATTATACACTTTAAATTTAATAAAAAAATAAAACCAGTTTTATTTTGTTGATTGAAGAGATAAAAATGTGGTCCTAACTATGTTATTTTCGATTCTCTTTCAACAATCATTTCATTTAGATTATAAATTATAATTTAACAGTATAAATATAAACAAAGAATTAAATAAATTATCATATAATTAAAACAAACTAAAATTAATATCATATTAGTGAATACACTTCAATCTCTAATACATTGAATTCATTTTATCCAGCTAAATATGATTGTGCTTCATTTGAATAATACTTATATCCATTAGGTGGTTCATAAGTACCTCCTAAATCACATCCACTATTACTATTCTTATCACAATTATCACAAATATCAATATCATATCCATATCCAAATACACACATGCAATCCTTATGATGTTTAACTGCAAATTGTTGATTTGAATATTGTTTATGGATGGATCTCTTACTCAAACTAAACACAAATGCAGAGGGCTCACTATAATCTTTAACAATATCAGGAGATTACCATGGTTGAGATGTAAAATATAAATTATGAAATGAATTAATTCATTATTGTAAATTAAATTATAATTGTTAAATGAAATTAAATAAGAATTGAAGAATTAAATAATTTTTTTAATTATTTTTGTAAATAATTTCAAATTAAATAAATATATTTAAATTATACAAAATACTTTGGTTCAATTTTTTGCTAGAAAATAATATAGTGAAAAAGTTTAATTTGGGAGCTGATATCATTGAAATTACCCTTAAACAACTAATAAAATTTTGAAATAATAATTTTAGCTTTTATGTAATGAAATTAAATACTATCTGAAGTCACTGAAGTCATAAGTATTATTGCTAAAATAATTTGGAAAGGAATATAAGTAATACTAATTACTAGAAATAACTTGTAAATAAATAACCTAAACTTAATCCCCTAATTCTATTTTTAATTTGTTATTTAGTTTTAAATTGGATTATGACTTTAATATTTAATAATTTATAAAATTTATATAAATATATAGTGTGAAAATGCTTAATATTTAACAGTGCATTTTAATAATTATTAATTAAAGTAATTAGTCATGGCCGCCTGTATAGAGAGGCAAGTACATTCATCCAAGTAGAGTTGATTCATAGCCGAATACTTTCATTTCGAGGAAGGATACTTGATATGATGCAGTTAGTACTCTTGATTTACGAAATTAGCATTCAGATTTTCTTCATAAAACACAATGTACCAGTCATGAATAATCAACACAAAACTAGGAGACACTTGATTTCCAAAATTCGGGGTAAAATGCTTTGACTGATATATATATATATATCCATTAGTACTAAAAAATAACTGTAAATAGAATAACTATTCTGGAAAGAGATTTATTTGAAAGGAGATGAATTACAAGTACACTGAAGTGAAGGCAAATCAGGCAAGCTTTTTCCGTTCTTATGCTCATAGTGTGTCTTTTCAACATACCTATGAAGATAAAAACGTTATTAAGCGATGTCTATAATGAAAAACTATAAGTGATAACTAATTAATGAGAAATACCGCGAGAAAAAATGAAGCAGAAGACGATTGATTAGATAGCTATTTATAGTTATTTTAATTATTAATTTTCATTATGCATTATTATATATTTAACACTTTCTCACTATATATAATTAATATAATAATTATCATAACCATTTTCAATATTAAATTTATTAATCAAAATGGAACAAGCTCATTTTGGTAATTAGTGGCAGTTATATATTATTAGTTATTTCTATTTTTGGAATAAAATTTTTATTAATATAAACTTCTATCGAAATTTACTTTAATGTCATATTATTCATTAATTCAACCTAAATATCTCCATACTATATTATCTCATTCTTAATTATAATTTCCTTATTTCTACATATACGCATTTATTCAAACCAATCACAACGCTAAAACTGCAGACAGTACTGAAGTTAGTTTTTGCGTATAAATCTCTAATAATATATTTAGGACCTAAGTACTACTCTTTGTATTAAATATATTATATAAACCTTATTTATAATATTTCCTAATACTAATTAATTGTAGTTATACTTTAATAATAATTTGAAATAGTATTCCAATAATTCATATACTAAAAATATGTGAATAGCTAATATAATAGAAATGATAAGTAATTATTTTTAAATTGATTTTTCATAAATTTAAAAATAAGTTATTATCATTTAAATAATGTTAATTTTATTATTGCATATTTAATTTACCTTATTATACGAAGAAAATAATATAATTTATTATATTATTATTATTTTATAATTAAAATAATGTAAATCCTCCAAATACTTATCCAAACTAGCTTAGAATGAAAGAAACGGTGGGTCCTTTATTATCACAAAGTTTATGGAATTAAGAAGCAGTAAATCCAATTATTAAAAATAAATCATAGAAATTTAAATTAGTTCAAAATCACAAAAGAAATAAATATAACTTTTATAAATGCTATAAAGGTCTTAATCCCTATATTATATCTTCTATCTTAAAATTCTACTTATTTCTAATTAAATAAAGTAATTAAATTGATATTTTTAAAGTAAGATACTAGTTTGATTTTTATTAACTATTATTTTAATTAAACTCAAATAATCTTTAATTTAAGTATTCTTATTAGGAATCAAAATTAAAAAAATATTATATTTATATTAAATATAGTATTCTACATTATCTCATTCCTTAAAATTATGTTTAATTAATTTGATTATTAAAACTATTGGGGGGGGGGAAGTTTCCTGCCCCAAAAAAGGTAGTTTCCTGCCCCATACATAAAAATATGTAATTTTTATAATTTTCAAAGAATCTTTATCATCAATTATGATGTAGTTTTTTTAAATTTAGCTTCAAATATCATTTCTACCTTGATAATGAATTTAAAATTTAATGAAAATTACATTAATTATTAATAAAAAACACTTATTTTAGCCTTGTTAATAATATATAATTTGATAAAGAATAATTATGTACCTTGAAAATTATATAATAATAAATGTTGTATAGTACATGTTTATGGTTATTAAAATTGAAATTTATTTGTTTCTATTAAATTTATTGCAAAAAACATAAAATTTAATATTAGGGGCAGGAAACTACCTTTTGGGGCAGGAAACTTCCCCCCCCCAAACTATTAGTTAAAATTGCTGATTCAGATTTTTTCACTTTACATTGAATTTTGAAAGTATATAAATATAAATTAATCCATATTTATAATTGAATTAAACATTTATTAATTAATTAATATTTCATATGTAATTTATCATTTTTTAATCCCTAAAAAATAATTGGTTAATTTAGTCTATTTAATTACAATCCATGAGTTGTACCTTTGAATAATAGTTCAAATTTTAGTGCACATGAATTATTCATCCATTTTATATTATAATATTTAATTAAGATACTTTATTTCATGAAATCATGAAATAAATTATAATTATAAATGAATAAAATTACATATTTTTAAAATTTGAAAATAATAGAATTATAAAAAATACATAACCACAAATTTCTTGTTGACACCATTTTGAATGAGTATATAATATAATAATAAATGAGTGTGGACTTGAGTAAACTTGAAGCTGTTTAATTAATTTCTTATGCCACCAATTCCTTAAATACAATCTTCTTCTCATCAATAGTTTTATCTGCAATATTTAGCAATACATTCGATTTGGGAAAATGAATTAAAATTAATTAATTAAATATTAAAATCATGGCAGTTATCAAAACCAAAGTAACTTAAAATTCAAAAATAAATGAATTCCACGGTAGATACCGCAATTTTAGCTGGACTTTACTATAGGCAATATTCCTGAATCATCCCAGGAGCGAGATATTTTGATTTTGAGCTAACTACCAAAAATAGTAAAAGGAGTTTTTCTCGCTTGGGAGAAGAGATAAAATCATTATACCAATAACAACCACCGTCTTAATTTTAATGAGCTATCCATAGAGTATAATATTGTTAGGCCTTGGAGACATTTTCCAAAAACATAACTGAAGGTAATTATTAATTTTAAATTTAATTCATTTTCCCAAATCGAATGTATTCCTACAATATTAAGCAATAGCTTGTCAAAGTCTAACATGGCTGGTTTTTATTCTTATTCTTTGACTTCTTCTTATATCTTGATTTAAGGTTTAGCATCAACAGCAACAATATTGTTTAAATACTATAATTACTAAGATATAATTGAAATGTATTAAACTTAAAGTGCATTCACCATTAATTAATTATAGTATTATTATAAAAATAATTGACCAAAATAATCAATCGTAGTTTGTTTTAGGCCACAATTAATTTAAAAGATAAATTAATGTATTTAAATTTAGATATTTAAGAATGTTATGTTTTAATTTTAATTTTAGTTATCATCTATATTAGTATTAAATTAGAAAGTTAAAGATCTAACCTACTAATTTAAGCACGAGTCAGTAGCAAGCTTCCAATCTAAAAGTGGTAACGGAACATGAGATGCTCTTCGCGAGACTCGTTGATATCCCTGGAGAAGGTTATATCCTAAACTTATCCGGACATCGTCACTCTTTAAGAGACGAGACATCAAAATATTTACTCACCAACAATGAATGTTACCTCTAAAACTAAAAACAAAAATGGTACACACGGCCCCTGCACTCTCATTAGATAAGGACTCTCAAAAGTTGCTCAGCTCGGATGTGAAATCCCTTTATCCGTAACACTAGATCTGCTAGACCTAGGAATAAAGGTTGTTAATCTCTACATCTCATCCCAGTTCTAATCTTACAAAGGTTACTTTGAAGATTGGTTGTCAACTCATTCTCAAGACCCTTCCTATTTAATAACCGGTGACCTTAATTACGTGGCTTAATCCTTAACCAATACCTATTTAGTAACTAGACCGGACTCCAACTCAAGCATCGACTACATCTTCCACCCCAGCCTACAAGTGAAAAAGTAATACTAACTACTATCTACCTCTAATCACATGCTACTATACAAGGAGTTTGAATTTTAATATCACAGTCTAGTCGAACTAAAAATCACAAAACCTTAGGTAAATAAACTTCTCAAAGAAGACTCCGCTTGGTACGGTGAGTAACAAATCTAACCTAAACCCACAAAAATTATTCAAGCCAAGTCTCATTTCCTCTCAGCTGCTTACAAAATCAAATAACTTTGGTTCGAAGGCAACCTCAAAGATGCCAACAGAATCATCTAGAGAAGTATCGGAGCTACAAAAGGAAAAATAGTCCAACAAATCGAAAATCTTTCAATTTTAGATAGTGTAATTGCTGCTAAGCAGTACATCGGAATTCAAGGTTCTGGCCAGTATATACAGGCCTTCAAGAATTCAGATCTCCAAGACCAAGAAAAATTTACCTAATCAGAGATAGGATCAGTATACTGGAAGTATACTAAGAGACATAAGCTTTTACCAGATATCCTAAGAAACTCTCCAACAGATAAAGCACTTGGTCCCGACAACATAAGTGATCAATGGATCATAAAATATGATAGAGCTCTACAAGCACTCTAAACAATTGAGAATTGGGTAAACAATAACTAAGTAGTACCTCTATGGGTTAATGATGCAAACCTAATGCTTCTCTCAAAAACAGACTCTATCCAACCTCCAATAAACAAGACCAGATAAATTGCAATGACCTCAATTCTGAGGAAAATGATGGAAGCTTCCTGGTCAAGACTCTACTCTTACAAACTTTGGTTAACAGTTGCAAAAGAACAAATAGGCTTTAGGCCTGGCAAACAAATGGGGAAACATACAAAGGAACTTATTAGAATAATTAAACAATAACAATACAAACTGCTATGGTTCGTAGACATTGCATCTGCTTTTCCCTCAGTACCTATGACAATTCAATTGGAGGAACTACAAAGAAAGAGCTAATTAATAAATAAAATTATGCTACAAGTATCTCATGTACCACCAGATCCTGGATCTCATTGAGGACCTAACAAAAAGGATTTAGTCCTTTCATAATGATATGCTCAGGGGCTTTAAGCCCTGATGCGAGTTATTTATTTATTTATTATCATCTATATTTATTTTCATTATATATTTAAGAGAAAATCATTTGATATGAATTTAAAATTCCCAATATTTTTATAATATCTTATAAAATATCTATAGCTTAGTAAGAACTATAAAAATGTTTAGATTTTAGATTTAGTATATGGTATTATTTTTATCCTTTTAAATGGAGTTAATTAAAAGATTTTTTTCTTTTTTTTAGAAATAAAATTACTAGTTTACAAATATTCATTCTAGAACATATTCAATTTTTTGGAAGAGGAAGTTTCCTGCACTTTTTTTTTATTTATGTAAAATTTAATAATTTCTCCATTAATTAAAAATTTAATATTATTATGAATAATTAAATTTTAATAAGATATTGAAGTATGATAAGAAGAGTAGTACATGGAGTTTAGATAACAATTTAGAGAATTGAAAACACTTGGATTCATCTAAAAATACTTAAGAAATATATAAAGTGGATCAGTTCAAGCCTAACATGTTTTAGAGTTCTTATAGTACAAATCAATCAAATTTGGAGTAAATAAATAATAAGAAATAAATTGATATTTATTAAATGCTTTCACTGAAAAATTAAATTTAATCAGACTGTGGGGTTAGGGGTAAGAAGCGCAAAAGATAAACAGGCGAACCCGACTTATTGGCCCAGGACTTCGCGCTGAAGAGGAGACAGCTAGACAAAGTGGATCTCATAGAATATCTTGAGGGCAGGTGGAAGTTAGCTATCAAGAAGCATCGTCCCCAGCAGAAGCGATTCAACAGTAAGCATTTGACAATGAGGGACACTACCGAACCGCTCTAACAGCTGATCGTCATTTTGCGGCACTCAACTCTGACTACCCCATTGCGAATATGGCATAGTTACAAAGATATTGCCTTGCGTCTGGGGATTAGAGTCTCCACGATTTCGATGATTCTTCGGAGATGGCGCTTGAACAACTTCAGAGTTATCCGTAAACGCTCCAACTGCACTCGCAACCGCAAAAAAATACTCGATAAATAGTAGATTGGACAGGTGTGATCCGTGGAATCCTTGCAGACAATGGCTGGCCTCTCACTCTCAAGGAGAGCGGAACTGATAAAGGTCAAATATGGGGTACCCTCATTCACCGCGTCAACGTTGGCGAGGATCTATAAGAGAAATGAGATACGCTTCGCGAAACCCCAGTATCAATATAGTGCGAAAGCGAGAGGCCTTGATGAGATCAGGGCGATTCAGGAAGAAAAGGCCCGTGAGCTGGGCAATCTCATACAGAGTGGGGAGCACGTGATCTATATCGATGAGACAACAGTCCATCGCTGGCAAACACCCAACCGGGTATGGTGCAAGAGAGGAGTCGCCATTACAATCCCTAGCACCAGGGGGCGGTCCTTTACTATTGTGGGGACAATCAGCAGTCGCGTCGGCATGATCGCCTATAGTATTTTCACGGGTGGGCTTAATGGCGAACGCTTCAGGGGTTTCCTTGAGGACCTCAAGTCCCGCTTACGCGATACGGCTTACTGCGTGATGGATAACCTGTCATCGCATCACAGCAAAATAGCCCGAGAGGAATTCAGCGCTAAGCTCATTCCTTTTTTCCTGCCTCCTTATAGCTGCGCTATGAACTCTATTGAGCGGCTCTGGGCCGTCGTCAAAAAGGAGTGGAGAAAGCGAGTCATTCATTTCAGCCAGCGTCAGCCTTCCGATGACCTGGTGCTGCAGACGTTGTCAGAGACCTTTGATGGTCTTGACCAGTAGTCGGTGCGCAATATCTGCTCCTCAAACTTCACAGCGCTGATAAGTGCCTTACAGGGCCGCGTCGTGTGATCAATATTGCATTTGATGGAGTGCCATACTGAGAAGAGTGAATGACTTTACTTGCACTTTGTTACCCTGATAGGAATTCGATTAAGGAAGCAAATGGTACTTACGCTGGGGGCTTTTCTGGACGCCACTCTCAGACTGATCTAGAGAAGCTAGGCGATTCTCTACCACATCTCGCTAGGCGGTAAGCTTCTGCTTCTTGGCTGCTGACTTCCCTTATCTTACCAGAGCCAGGTTGGTTCGGCAATGCATCTTCTTGGAGTGGGGCAAGTTCTTAAGGAATCCTGCTGGCAGCTCTACCACCCTCAGGTTCTAGATTGTATTGGCTTTGGGCGGCGGCAGGTAGCTCTTATCGAATATCTCATCGCGAGGGCTGTACGTAGATAATATGCTCACCAGCCAAGCCCTATCCGGCTATCTGCTCTCGTCAATGCCTAGCGACTCTTCAATTTCTCAGCGGCGTCCGCAACTTTCTCGAGGAGTACCTGCTTGGGAGGCGGCCTCACGCAGGGCAATAGTCGAATATCTTTGTATAGAGGACACCATAGCTATCCGCTGATGACCTGGGTTAAATAGTCTTGGGTCACCATCGATGATTTGATTTTTGGTAGGAAGTACCCATTCCTGAGGGTCGATTCATAAAGTTCCTGCTTTGAGTTAATGTAGCGTGAGAGCTACTCGAGGGAAACCTTGCTTGGATCGTTCATCGCAAGTGAGATTTTAAAATTACTAAAATAGTATTTGATTGATTTCGATGTAACTCGTTAACGGCCAAGCGATTAACAGCCAAAGCTAGTGATTCGAATAGCCCTTCCAATCATCCAGCTACCGTTAGTTTTTGCGCTGACCTCTACTCACTGGATCGTGTGATATTTGTCCATTCTTTCAAGCAGCTTCCTCAAGTCCTACTATCACGCCTGGACTTATTCGAAGGGGTATAGCTGAATGTTTAGATGTTTGTGGAGCGGCCATTAGATTTCACTTTATCTCCCAGGGTGCTAACGCGAATGCGCTCAGACTACTTTGGATTGAATCTAG
>ARYC01018277.1:0-21738 GCA_000711775.1 Oxytricha trifallax
TTTTTAGTTTAAGCTTTAAACTTTGAAGCTTTTGTAATTGAATCCTTGCTCGTTAGTTTATAGCTATCGGGATCTTTTTCAATAGCTGCACCAGATTCTCTTTTTTAGAAATAAATTTCATCTGAAAAAGACCCTTATTTTATTAAATAATCTTCTCTTCGTAAGTTATTGACTGCTTTTTGTTTCTTTCAGATAATGATCGCTTTTTAGAAGCAGTCCTACATTTTTTTACTTTTCTATTCTTTCCTAATCGACCAATTCTATATTGAACACATTGTTTACATGCATGTTAGTGTTTTTGATTGTAGCGATGGCAAGCCAATATTTTTGTTTTTTGAATTCTTTCAGCTTTTCCTCGAACTTTCTAAAAAGTTATTCACAGAATCTACTTGTTTTTTATAAGTGAGCGGAATCACTCTTAATTTATTGATTAGAGTTTGATAATCGAGGAGTTAATCCTCTAAATAAACTTAAATTGCATGGGTATCTTTATTCAGAAGTTTAGGTTATTTGTAAGTGACCTGCGTCATGGTGTCCAGAACTTAACCAATATCCTAATAATCAACTTCATTATCATCAGAATCAATCAATGCTAAATTTAGTTTGAATTTTCGATTTTGATTGTTATTAGGATTCTAATTCATTATTGAAGATACTAAATTAGAAGCATATTAATCTTGTTCGATAGATTGATTAAGAAGATCCTTTTAGTTGATTTTATAGGCATTCAAATTATCATTATTCTAGAAGTTTTGAATATCGTTCCCTTCTTCATTGTGATATTAACCCTCAATATTTAAATTGATTTCGACATTCATCTTGATTTTAGTATCTTATTCTTGCTACTCTTGCTAGTCCTTTTCTTATTCTAAGCTGTTCATTTTATATGATTGACGAATTTTACATTTGCTTAACATCTGTTTTTTTACTTTACGAATCATGAATTGAATAAATTGTTCATCTAAATTATTTTCTTTTTCATAAGCTTTGAGGTAATCAGCATTATGGTCAAAGCGTGTGTATTTTAAATCAATGATCTTGGTAGTTAGTATATTCTAAGAGATTTTCACAATTTTAATACTCTGAAATGAAGTGTTATTTAACTTTTTGTTTGCAAGAGTATTTTTAAAAGGTAAGAATTGCAAGTTGGTTAAGTTCAAGCTCGCTTTACTAGAAGACTTCATTTAACGGCTAATCAAGTTTGTTGATGAAATAGCGTGAAGTGCTCGCATCAAGATTTTGAAGAAGTCCTCATTTCATAAATCTGGGCTTTCTATAAGTTTATCAAAATAGCAGAGAAGAAGCTCAGTTGCATTATCATCATGAGAAACAAGAAACTCAAAAATGGTACCTTTCCATTCTAATAAATCCTGTCCTTCTACGAACTTGCATGACAAAGAATAAAGTCCTATTATTTCAAGAGGAGAGTCACCTTCTTTATATGCATATGTAATCTGTCCCACATCATTTGGTAGTAATTAAAATACTGCTTGGTCACCAATCGATTATTGCATTCCTTCCATTTTAATTTATAATTAAAATACTAAAGATATCTATTTATATTCTTAATGATATTATAATATAATTAATTTGATCAAGCTTCATCTGTAAAATTATACCTAGAAATAAATGAAGATCTAAAAAACAGATAACTAGAATACACGAATAAACTCACACCCTAACGAAGAGTCTAAGAATGGATCTTAATCAGAAATTTCTTGCTCATAGCAGTCGATATTAAGCGATTATTTTCTTATTTCTAATGCCTTATCTGTAATTAAGCCAAGCAAAGTTAAGGCTTAAGAGAAATCTTTTGTTAAATGGACTCCTGTCGTGCTTGGTAAATTATTCCCAAACGTTATTTAGTCAAAAAAGTTCACATACAATTCTGGATAACTGCTAAACAGTGGCGAAGTCCCTGTACAAATCTAGAAGCTAACAGGTGGAGCAATCATAAAACTTCCTTAAGAAAAAATTCAAGAATATTTAGCTAGCAATGTTGATGTTTGTTACATATAAAATGATGATGAGCTTTGCAAATTCCTTGAAGCTTACCTTCAAAGTTTTCGTCTTGCCAGAATCAGGAATAAACCAGTTATGAATAATTAAGAAAGCGACACAAGCAATAATATTAAAGGAGGATGCAAAGTTAATGAGTAACGAGGAGCTCTTAGAGGCAGTCAAAATTTAATAGATGCACTCAACGAGACAATAAAATAAAAAGGCAAATCCTAGAAGTTAAGTAGCAATCCTTTTTTGAAGAATAGAGAAACTAAGCTCGCATGTAAGAAATTAGAAGTTATTAATCTATACTATAACGAGCAATTAAAACCTCATCAAGTGGCTAAGAAATTGAGGATGGATGTGGATGTTGTATATAAGACTATCGAAAAGTTTAAGTACGAGGTCAAGCATAAGATTCTTGATCCTGAATCACAAAAGAAAGTGGGTAGAAAAGGGGTTTGTGGGAACTAGCTCTTGCTTGATTCTATACAGGCCTACCTAGAACAGAACGGAATTTACGAAGTTACAGGATAGAAGCTTCATAATTATTTATTAAACCTGGCTCAAACAAAGCCAGAGTGTAAGCTACTTAAGGTGCTTTGCGTTACCACTCTTCAAAAGATTCTGTGAGATAAGTTCCATCTAAGATATGGGAAAACTCAGGCTGCTAATACAAAGTATAGAGACCCAAACTTCAATGAGAAGAGGCTCTGGATTAGCAGGTTGTTGGCTCAGTTCTTATATGAGGATGCAGTTATCATTTCAGTTGATGAGAGCAACTTCCGATCGGACTCGATGCCCTCAAAGTAATGGAGCTTCAACATTAAAGATATGCATCGAGATTCTGCAAAATTACAGAAGCGATAAAACAGGTTGCAAAATGATAGCATGATCCTCGCTAGCGATGACAAACTTTTGTATGGAAAAATGCTCCTCAAAATGGATCAAAGTTCTGATTCTTCAACTTCAAATTCTCAGAGAGCTTCCACCTGGAAAAAATTGAAAATGTTGGGGAATAATTAGAGAAGGTTTCAAATTCATTTGACTTATGGTTTTCTAAATATTGTAATTAAAAGGTTGGAAATATTAAAAGTGGAAAATTCGGTGTGGCTAAGTCAATTTCGTAAGCAATTAGCAATTTTGCAATGAAATGCTTTATAGGACCTAAGGTAGGATAGGGGTTTAAGAAATATCCTAGACACCAAAGAATATTGTCAGCACTCCAATCTAAATTCATGGAGCGAAAGTTCTAAGGGGGTCAAAGTAGTCATCGAAAACCAGTAATTATAGTTAGAAAACCATTGAAAATACTAAGGTAATTATTAATTCATAATACTTTTAGGGAAATCCATAACTGAAACCATAAAAAAAGCAACTTCAGACCCCTTCAATGAAAACTCGGCTTGTATTTACAAAAGACCTCTCCCCGATATTAGAGGTCCCTGAGACCTCCAATTAGAAATTCAGCTTGACTAAAACTTTTCAGAGTTTCCGCATAAATAGTTCAGTGAAATCAGTAGTGTCTGAAGACAATTCAGCTTCAAAAGTGAAGAGTGGTTTAACTCCTATTCTCGATAAAATATCAAAACTAAAACTGGAATCTTCGAGGAAGAAGTCTATTGACCTAGGTGCCGAAACCAAGTTGGAAAGTCGGTTTGCGGTCACTCCTAGGAAATTAAAACTCTCAAGTAGCTTCCAAAAAGACTCATCGAACCCTGGGTCAGAGCAGGGAAACTTGCAGAGTGAAAGGGGCTCTTACTAAAAGCTTTGGCCCCAGCTATTTATAGACCCTCACTTGAAAAGCATTAAGGAATACTAGAGTGAGATGAAGCAGAACCTGGGACACTATGGGATGAAAGTGAGAGAGTTGTCAATTAAGAAAAGCTCAGCTAAGAGATAGGAATTCTCAATGTCTTATATTGCTGCGATTTCCAATGATAGAATTATCTCCAGTCAAGTGATAGAAGGAGCTTTTGACTCAGTTTTCTTTGAAAACTTTATCTACCATACCTTACGCAGTGTAAGAACTGACAAAGAACTACACTCGAAGAAAGTGGTCCTGCTGATGGACAACGCAGTCATTCATAAATATTCAGAGATGTTAGCCACAGCCAGAAAGTTTAAAGTGAATGTGCTCTTCAACGCCGAATACTCGCCTTGGCGCAATCCAATTGAGCAGTTATTCTCCTTTACAAAGAAGGAGATGAAGATGGACACTATTCAGAACAAGTAAGTTTTAATGGGCTTTACACTTTTAGGCAGCAATTGGTGAAGAGGGTTGCAGAAATCGTTCAGAATTTAAGAAAAGAAGGCATCCAGGGGATGTGGGCATTCAGTATCAAGAAGTGGATTCACACTCTTCGGTTCGGTTTTGTGTGATGATGTTTGTTTCATAGCTGAAGTAGTGTATAAAACATGTTTCCCTTTACAATTTCCCCTGGTATGTCAGTTTAAAATTCATCGCAGATTATTATAATTAATAACACAATTTATATTTTACTTAAAAATGTCCTAATTCACTCTTTACAACACTCGATTCTAAAATACTGCTTCTATTTCACATTTGCACTCTTATAATGGCCACATCCTTAGCGATTCTACTTAGTTGCATTTGCTTTATATTATCACAATCATGCATGAATGCCATATTTCGGCAAAACTTCCAAATTTTAATGGAGTTACCCTACTTTCAAGCCCCTTTTCGGTAAATGAGAAAGGTTCTTATGAAAAAGTCCCTATTTTGCTCTAAACTACCCAAGTCTCTAAAATCGCTAATTTCGCAATCTCCCAACTTCCCTAATTATACAAACCCCTAAATTTGAAATGTATCAATTTTTACAAATACATATATAATTTTGACCAGTCCCCTAATTTTTTTTACCAACTACTAATAAAAAAATGACACATGGCAACAAACACAGGGGTTTTGAAATTGAGGGGATTTGAGGTTTACGCATTTTACCATTGGTCTAATTATATTATTTATTTAATTTTAATTTTATTTTCACAATTTCCTGATTCAATTCTATTTTAGCATAATACCCCAACCCCTAAC
Organism: Oxytricha trifallax; assembly: GCA_000711775.1. NCBI lineage: Eukaryota > Ciliophora > Spirotrichea > Sporadotrichida > Oxytrichidae > Oxytricha > Oxytricha trifallax. Next base: position 5,060 of record ARYC01018277.1, read on the forward strand.
AATTCCCTACAAATCAAAGCAATTATAAAAATCATTAAAGGATATTGCAATTTTGATTCATATTTATTATAATTATTATTATATAATTGAAATAAAATCCAAAATTTTATATAAAAAAGATATTTAGGCAATAAAAATATAAAATTTTCATAAACCTCTAAATATTTAACAAAAAGGATTACGATTTTAACTTTTTTTATATTTAATATTTTATTTATTAGCAAACATCGAATTATTATTAAATCTTTTAAAAAACTTAATTCATAATCTATTATTAATTTAATTTTATTTTTAAAAAAAATAAAGTAAACTTTGATAAATTATACTATTAGACTAAGGAAGAAAAAGAGTATTAAAATCAATGATATTATCAATTAACTTTTTTAATTATCTATGAATCGGCTGTGATATAAAGATTTTGCTATTTATTTTTAAATAATCATATTCCTCTCTCTTTCTTCATCTAATATTTGTTTTAAAGTTGGGGAGTTTACCAAATTTGTGAATTTTCATCTACTCACCCCAAGATACGAATTTTCCTTTTCATATCAATCCTAAAATTTCCTCATCGCGCTACTCAGCCCTCATCTTTCTAGATTAATACACTTTTAAGATCCTTGAATTACTTGTAGGGGTCAACACATATTATTTCTTGCTCTTTTTTAAATATATATATATATAAATTATTAGTAATTTCACATTTGAGGTTCTAACTTTTCGATTTGCTTAATAATATTAATTCTGACTTCGATTTCTCGATTATGTAGGTTCAACTAGTACTTATCGACTTGTTTGTTCTGCTTTCCCTATTTTGCCACCCCTCTAAAAAACCAATTTCAGTATAAAGTAATAAAATACTATCAAATATTTATTATGCATCCTAAGACCCATGCTATATTTGAATATCTTTTCAATTTTTTGTTTAATACTTGTCACCATAATAATTATGTTTTCATGTTTTAACTAGAGATGTGAATGTTACAGCAAAATACCCCAAAACCCAAACCCCAATTCATGCTTAGTCTATGAGTTTATAGTGATTTGACTAGTCGTTTTTAATGCGAAAATGCGACTAATCGACTTGTTATGAGCTAAATAGTCTTCGACTAGGTTGATTGATGGTGTTCGTTGATGATATGAGCATGATATTCAAAACATACAACTATACCTCACCATTACCCCAAAACCCCAAAACCCCAATTCATGCTTAGTCTATGAGTTTATAGTGATTAGACTAGTCATTTTAATGCGAAAATGCGACTAATCGACTAGTTATGAGCTCTATAGTCTTCGACTAGGTCGAATGATGGTGTTCGTTGATGATATGAGCATGATAGTCAAAACATACAACTATACCTCACCATTGTTCAATTGGGTTGTTTGTGATTTAGTCTTAATTACATCTGTTAATCTTTAATTATAACTTAACAATTAATCAATATAAGCTTATTCTACCTTACTTAAGTTTCCTAGCTGTCTAGTAGTCATAAGTGAGTGTTTGTTGCTTAGTCCGACTAGCTAGTCGTATGTTGATCTAGTCGTAAGGGTAGTCCGACTACCTAGTCGTAGTCGATGATTTCTTAGTCTTAGTCTTACGACTAGCTGTTCCTCTCCACAGCTTTATAAGCAAGTTTAAGCAAGACTCTTCAACTTCAGCCTCCAACCAACCTATATCTGTGTTATATCACTCTCTTGCTGCATACTGTACATGAGTGAATGGATATCCTACTATGTTTGAAGACTCTGGTCGTAGGTAGTCTTAACAGCAACTAGTCGAATCAAGACAGACTAGCTAGTCGGATTTGCTTCCACAAGGTTGCTTAGTCGTAAGACTAGGTAAATTACTCCTTCAAGATAACTATCACTTACCCTGAGCGAACCATGTCGAACCATTCACAATAGTATCACTACATGCTTAGCATCATAATAGCAAGTGAAACTTCAGTCTACAGCGTTGGTGGAGCAAGAATCAATGTTTCGCCAAAGTGGTGTAAAATTTCCGAATTTTAGGTTTAGACTGGCCTAGTCGTAGAACAGAAATTTTAAATTGGATGTCAACTTATACAAAATAGGCATCAATCTATGATTCTGATAGACTAAACAACGTCAAACAGTCATCAATCATCCTTGTATCGACTGTCATTGATGATATCCAGCATAGAAACTCAATCAACCAGAAAAATACATAACCTGCTTCGTTCAATTTAAAATCCTTTAAAGTGAATTATGTATTTTTCTGGTTGATTGAGGTTCTATGCTGGATATCATCAATGACAGTCGATACAAGGATGATTGATGACTGTTTGACGTTGTTTAGTCTATCAGAATCATAGATTGATGCCTATTTTGTATAAGTTGACATCCAATTTAAAATTTCTGTTCTACGACTAGGCTAGTCTAAACCTAAAATTCAGAAATTTTACACCACTTTGGCGAAACATCGATTCTTGCTCCACCAACGCTGTAGACTCAAGTTTCCCTTGCTATTATGATGCTAAGCATGTAGTGATACTATTGTGAATGGTTCGACATGGTTCGCTCAGGGTAAGTGATTGTTATCCTTGAAGGAGTAATTTACCTAGTCTTACGACTAAGCAACCTTGTGGAAGCAAATCCGACTAGCTAGTCTGTCTTGATTCGACTAGTTGCTGTTAAGACTACCTACGACCAGAGTCTTCAAACATAGTAGGATATCCATTCACTCATGTACAGTATGCAGCAAGAGAGTGATATAACACAGATACAGGTTGGTTGGAGGCTGAAGTTGAAGAGTCTTGCTTAAACTTGCTTATAAAGCTGTGGAGAGGAACAGCTAGTCGTAAGACTAAGACTAAGAAATCATCGACTACGACTAGGTAGTCGGACTACCCTTACGACTAGATCAACATACGACTAGCTAGTCGGACTAAGCAACAAACACTCACTTATGACTACTAAACAGCTAGGACACTTAAGTAAGGTAGAATAAGCTTATATTGATTAATTGTTAAGTTATAATTAAAGATTAACAGTTGTAATTAAGACTAAATCACAAACAACCCAATTGAACAATGGTGAGGTATAGTTGTATGTTTAGACTATCATGCTCATATCATCAACGAACACCATCAATCGACCTAGTCGAAGACTATAGAGCTCATAACTAGTCGATTAGTCGTATTTTCGCATTAAAAACGACTAGTCTAATCACTAAAAACTCATAGACTAAGCATGAATTGGGGTTTTGGGGTTTTGGGGTATTGTTCAATTGGGTTGTTTGTGATTAAGTCTTAATTACAACTGTTAATCTTTAATTATAACTTAACAATTAATCAATATAAGCTTATTCTACCTTACTTAAGTGTCCTAGCTGTCTAGTAGTCATAAGTGAGTGTTTGTTGCTTAGTCCGACTAGCTAGTCGTATGTTGATCTAGTCGTAAGGGTAGTCCGACTACCTAGTCGTAGTCGATGATTTCTTAGTCTTAGTCTTACGACTAGCTGTTCCTCTCCACAGCTTTATAAGCAAGTTTAAGCAAGACTCTTCAACTTCAGCCTCCAACCAACCTATATCTGTGTTATATCACTCTCTTGCTGCATACTGTACATGAGTGAATGGATATCCTACTATGTTTGAAGACTCTGGTCGTAGGTAGTCTTAACAGCAACTAGTCGAATCAAGACAGACTAGCTAGTCGGATTTGCTTCCACAAGGTTGCTTAGTCGTAAGACTAGGTAAATTACTCCTTCAAGGATAACTATCACTTACCCTGAGCGAACCATGTCGAACCATTCACAATAGTATCACTACATGCTTAGCATCATAATAGCAAGTGAAACTTCAGTCTACAGCGTTGGTGGAGCAAGAATCAATGTTTCGCCAAAGTGGTGTAAAATTTCCGAATTTTAGGTTTAGACTGGCCTAGTCGTAGAACAGAAATTTTAAATTGGATGTCAACTTATACAAAATAGGCATCAATCTATGATTCTGATAGACTAAACAACGTCAAACAGTCATCAATCATCCTTGTATCGACTGTCATTGATGATATCCAGCATAGAACCTCAATCAACCAGAAAAATACATAACCTGCTTCGTTCAATTTAAAATCCTTTAAAGTGAATTATGTATTTTTCTGGTTGATTGAGGTTCTATGCTGGATATCATCAATGACAGTCGATACAAGGAGGATTGATGACTGTTTGACGTTGTTTAGTCTATCAGAATCATAGATTGATGCCTATTTTGTATAAGTTGACATCCAATTTAAAATTTCTGTTCTACGACTAGGCTAGTCTAAACCTAAAATTCGGAAATTTTACACCACTTTGGCGAAACATTGATTCTTGCTCCACCAACGCTGTAGACTAAATTTTCACTTGCTATTATGATGCTAAGCATGTAGTGATACTTTTGTGAATGGTTCGACATGGTTCGCTCAGGGTAAGTGATAGTTATCCTTGAAGGAGTAATTTACCTAGTCTTACGACTAAGCAACCTTGTGGAAGCAAATCCGACTAGCTAGTCTGTCTTGATTCGACTAGTTGCTGTTAAGACTACCTACGACCAGAGTCTTCAAACATAGTAGGATATCCATTCACTCATGTACAGTATGCAGCAAGAGAGTGATATAACACAGATATAGGTTGGTTGGAGGCTGAAGTTGAAGAGTCTTGCTTAAACTTGCTTATAAAGCTGTGGAGAGGAACAGCTAGTCGTAAGACTAAGACTAAGAAATCATCGACTACGACTAGGTAGTCGGACTACCCTTACGACTAGATCAACATACGACTAGCTAGTCGGACTAAGCAACAAACACTCACTTATGACTACTAGACAGCTAGGACACTTAAGTAAGGTAGAATAAGCTTATATTGATTAATTGTTAAGTTATAATTAAAGATTAACAGTTGTAATTAAGACTTAATCACAAACAACCCAATTGAACCAATACCCCAAAACCCCAAAACCCCAATTCATGCTTAGTCTATGAGTTTATAGTGATTAGACTAGTCGTTTTTAATGCGAAAATGCGACTAATCGACTAGTTATGAGCTCTATAGTCTTCGACTAGGTCGATTGATGGTGTTCGTTGATGATATGAGCATGATAGTCAAAACATACAACTATACCTCACCATTGTTCAATTGGGTTGTTTGTGATTTAGTCTTAATTACAACTGTTAATCTTTAATTATAACTTAACAATTAATCAATATAAGCTTATTCTACCTTACTTAAGTTTCCTAGCTGTCTAGTAGTCATAAGTGAGTGTTTGTTGCTTAGTCCGACTAGCTAGTCGTATGTTGATCTAGTCGTAAGGGTAGTCCGACTACCTAGTCGTAGTCGATGATTTCTTAGTCTTAGTCTTACGACTAGCTGTTCCTCTCCACAGCTTTATAAGCAAGTTTAAGCAAGACTCTTCAACTTCAGCCTCCAACCAACCTATATCTGTGTTATATCACTCTCTTGCTGCATACTGTACATGAGTGAATGGATATCCTACTATGTTTGAAGACTCTGGTCGTAGGTAGTCTTAACAGCAACTAGTCGAATCAAGACAGACTAGCTAGTCGGATTTGCTTCCACAAGGTTGCTTAGTCGTAAGACTAGGTAAATTACTCCTTCAAGGATAACTATCACTTACCCTGAGCGAACCATGTCGAACCATTCACAATAGTATCACTACATGCTTAGCATCATAATAGCAAGTGAAACTTCAGTCTACAGCGTTGGTGGAGCAAGAATCAATGTTTCGCCAAAGTGGTGTAAAATTTCCGAATTTTAGGTTTAGACTGGCCTAGTCGTAGAACAGAAATTTTAAATTGGATGTCAACTTATACAAAATAGGCATCAATCTATGATTCTGATAGACTAAACAACGTCAAACAGTCATCAATCATCCTTGTATCGACTGTCATTGATGATATCCAGCATAGAACCTCAATCAACCAGAAAAATACATAACCTGCTTCGTTCAATTTAAAATCCTTTAAAGTGAATTATGTATTTTTCTGGTTGATTGAGGTTCTATGCTGGATATCATCAATGACAGTCGATACAAGGATGATTGATGACTGTTTGACGTTGTTTAGTCTATCAGAATCATAGATTGATGCCTATTTTGTATAAGTTGACATCCAATTTAAAATTTCTGTTCTACGACTAGGCTAGTCTAAACCTAAAATTCGGAAATTTTACACCACTTTGGCGAAACATTGATTCTTGCTCCACCAACGCTGTAGACTAAATTTTCACTTGCTATTATGATGCTAAGCATGTAGTGATACTTTTGTGAATGGTTCGACATGGTTCGCTCAGGGTAAGTGATAGTTATCCTTGAAGGAGTAATTTACCTAGTCTTACGACTAAGCAACCTTGTGGAAGCAAATCCGACTAGCTAGTCTGTCTTGATTCGACTAGTTGCTGTTAAGACTACCTACGACCAGAGTCTTCAAACATAGTAGGATATCCATTCACTCATGTACAGTATGCAGCAAGAGAGTGATATAACACAGATATAGGTTGGTTGGAGGCTGAAGTTGAAGAGTCTTGCTTAAACTTGCTTATAAAGCTGTGGAGAGGAACAGCTAGTCGTAAGACTAAGACTAAGAAATCATCGACTACGACTAGGTAGTCGGACTACCCTAACGACTAGATCAACATACGACTAGCTAGTCGGACTAAGCAACAAACACTCACTTATGACTACTAGACAGCTAGGACACTTAAGTAAGGTAGAATAAGCTTATATTGATTAATTGTTAAGTTATAATTAAAGATTAACAGTTGTAATTAAGACTAAATCACAAACAACCCAATTGAACAATGGTGAGGTATAGTTGTATGTTTTGACTATCATGCTCATATCATCAACGAACACCATCATTCGACCTAGTCGAAGACTATAGAGCTCATAACTAGTCGATTAGTCGCATTTTCGCATTAAAAACGACTAGTCTAATCACTATAAACTCATAGACTAAGCATGAATTGGGGTTTTGGGGTTTGTAATGGTGAGGTATAGTTGTATGTTTTGACTATCATGCTCATATCATCAACGAACACCATCATTCGACCTAGTCGAAGATTATAGAGCTCATAACTAGTCGATTAGTCTCATTTTCGCATTAAAAACGACTAGTCTAATCACTATAAAATCATAGACTAAGCATGAATTGGGGTTTTGGGGTTTTGGGGTAATGTTGGTAGTGAAATAATAAATATATTTATAGTAAAAAGAACATAACATGCTTTACATTGCAAACAGTGATTCACCAAATTATTACCCAGCACTTTGATTAATATTCTCTAAATTTTACAATCAAGAACTTATTTTTCATTAAATTTAATATTATAGGAAACATTTTACTTAATAAATAAAAGAAAACATATAAAATAATTTTTGAATTTAAAGAAAAAATAAAATGATTTTAAATTTCTTTTAGAAAAATTAGCAATTATGAATAAAAATACTAAAAAAATTACATAAATTAAAATTTACCTCTTAATTTTTTTGAACCGAATCAACAAAACATAAATTGCAACCTTTTTAACAACAAAGCATAATATTTTCTTATAATCATCTTGTTATCTATGGTGGTGTCAGCAATATTCGAATCACTTTCTTTAATTCATTTTAATTCAAAACTTTATATTATATTTATTTTGTCTATTATGATACTCATTCAATTGATATAAATTCAATATATTTATAATAAAATTTGACATTCTTGAAACTTATACTTCATTTGTAATTACATTTTTAAATTGCCAATCTCTATAATATTATTCATGATATTAAACTTGATACTATGTATTAAATTAAAAACATAGCAAATTACTTTAAAAATACATATAAAATCACGACTGGATCATTTTTTTGTCCATTCTATTTAATTACTCTTAATATTTCCCTATATTTTAGTTAATCTTTTTCTCTAACAGATATTTCAACAATCTTGAAAATTCTTCTAGCTTGTTTTACATGTTTGATGAAGGTTGGACGATGATATTTGACTTGATTTTACTTTACTTTTGCTTTTTTTCTACCAGACATATCTCAAATCTCATGCTTACATATCTCCCATTTCCACGATATATTTCCCCTTTTAATTATGATACAGACAATTGTTTATACCCATCTATCTCCATGCTTTTTGAAAATTGATAATGCTGCTTCTGGATTATTTTTCATTAGAACCCACATAAACAAATAACCTTTCTCTTAAGCAAGGTCCATAGTTATTTCTTATATTTGTTTATCGAAGAGTGTATAGAAAGAAAAATAAAAGGAAATCATTAATCATTTAGGAGTCTTTCACTACATCTCTGAATAACTTTCCTGTTCTCAGTAATTGTTTTCTGTGGAATTCTTCCCACATCTCTAATTAACGGATGTAACAATAGAATTACGATTGTTTCCACAACAAGATGCGTTGGTTAAATAAATTGGTTTGCTTAAAGATTGAGCTCACTAATTGATCAATTTTAGTAATCTCTTGGCATTTATTTTTGAACAAGCAATGACACACTGCTGAATTTGAAATAGCAGTCATTGATTTACAAAGCTTTTTTCATATATTAATCAATCTTTTCAATTAGAAGATTTTTCGAGTAAAGTTTATCAATTGCTGATTTTATATCCTTTGTATCTGCATCTAGATATTGGGATCTCATATTTATTCAGACCAGATAATTTTTAGTTTTTATAATTTATAGTATGTTCTTTCATTTTTTAGCAAAGATTGCTAATGATTCAGAAAATTTATATTGTTTAAGACGCAATTATAAAAAACTTGACATAAAAATTATTTGAAAAGCCCAAATACATGGCTCTCTATATTACTAGACACCATAACCCATACTTTTATTACTTTATAAATACATCAATTTATTTATTAATTTAAGACTTATTTATTGCTAAAAATTTATTAAGTCAGTTTTATAATTAACTTACGCTTTATAGAATACAGATTAATGATGAAATAATTTCATTTATGATCTACTCAGATATCTTCCAATTCATAAACCACTTCAAGGGTTTAACACATTAATATAATTATACTAGGTATATGAGAAAAATAAAAGATATCTAAAAGTATAGGTTAGATAAATAAAGAAAGTTTATCAAACTGTGTTACGCAGAGAGTAGTTATTTATATTTCGGAACAGTTTGCTGCAATTTTGACAAGTTAGGAGTCTAATAACAAAGTTTGCAAGAAAAACTTTAGATGAGAGATGTATTTTTTTATTCATGAAAACAAACCTGAAATCCATGCAAAACCTTTTAAAACTTATATAAAAAGTATGGAGTGGGAGATATAGCCAAAAATACATCCACCCAGGGAATACTTATAAAAAGGTAATATCATCTTGAAGGACTTTAAATGGGAGTTGTTAAACATAGTCTTATATAAGAACACTATTGAAAAGTCTAGCTGTAAATAATTATTTTTCACACTAATTAATAAAGAAATATAGTTGAAAAATTTAAAACATCTGGCACCAATTGAAAGAAGGAAAAACCTAATAATTGCTGTTGTGGCAGCAATATCATATACGAGAGCCTTTTAATACTTCAAACAATTTAATAAATAAATTTACTGATAAAAGTTTCTTAAATTTGTGATGGTGTTTTCAAAGTTATTATTTAAAAATTTCATAGTAATTATGGACACCTTAAGAGTACATCATACAAATATAGGGAAGAAATATTAAGAAACTGAAGGGACCTCTATATTATTCAACCCCATCTAACTTTCTCTATTCAAATCCTATAGAGGACTATTTTAGTATGGTAAAATGAAAATTTACAAGAACTAAGCTATCTGCACTATGCAACAATGAGGAAATAATTATATGACAAAATAAATATATGGGCTATGATGAACGCGACATAGAAAGTATTTGTGAATAAATACTTAAGAGAATGAGTTATTTTAAGTTGTGATTAATATATATTTATAAATATCATAATGATAATTATTTTATTGGTCTTTTTTGGGAAGAGTTTTGACTTTAGCCATTACTTGTCTCAAAATCTCTATTTTAGTTGGTTTTTTCATTTCTAATCATCTGGTTTTACGAAAATCTTTTCACTAACCTTCCCTCTCATTCTATTGAAGTTCATGCTGATTTGGTAATTTCTCTGAGTAGATGAATTGTTTTATCAGAGCTTTCTTGGCCTTGGTATATACAATTAAGTTATGTTTACATGATACATAAAGATGATGAAGCAGTTCTTTGTGTCGAGGGTCAGAGGTGATAATTTAGTTTTTCGTTTTTTCATTGTAAGTTTATCAAATCTGATATCCTAAGTATCTTTGATTATTTTATTTGCATATTCAAACTTTAGAGTGAATAGCTCATTGAGAAAAAATTTATGTGTTGATAATTATCTTTTTGTCATAAATATTTGGCACTAACTTTAGTATGAGCTTGTCATGTTCAATCTATTACAGTATGTTATAAACAGACTGCTCTCGTTTATTGGCACTTCGATAATCTTAACTTCTTCGTGTAAAAGAAACTTTTTTTCATCCTTCAGTATCTGTTTTAAATAGTTCTTATTCACTGAACTAGAGAGAGCTAAATGATTATTTACTGTTCAATAAATAAAGAAACAAGAATCTAACATGTTTCAGTAAACTACTTATAGTCATAAATGTGAAATGGGAGATAGGCTGACCTGCAGTCTGTTTTTGTGTGGACTCCTTGCATTTAGTCATTCATTTCTTACTCTGGCCAAGTTGAAAATTCTCTCTGAATATAAGTCAATAAGTTAAAACATTTTAAAGTGATTTATAATTAAAAACTAATAGATTTATATTTATGAAATTTAAATATAATAGGTAATATTAACATTAATTAAGAAGTCATTGTCTGTGATTATAAAATATTTTATTGTGTAAATGATGTGTGAATAATTACTTAAAATCCTTTAAAATACTTAAAATATGTCGAAAATAATGAATAATCTCACATATGAATATTTCCAAAATCTTAATAGCTAACATATTTATAGGTGTTGAATAAAGAATAATATGAATTATTCTACTTAAATTGCTCTTCCTAAATTATTATAGTATAATATCTTAAATGAAAGTTCGATTTTACATAAATTTAAATCAAGATATATTTTTATAAAACTAATTATTAAAATTAAAATTAAAATAGCTCGCGATACACATGCAGAAAGCATAAGGTAAACTCGCATTTTATTACTTTAATTTACTCTCTTATTTATATAGAAGCTAGGAGTATATAATCTCCATTACAATTGACATAAGATCGCTCAACAAATCATTAATTGACTAAGAACTATAGAATTATTTTTTAATAAATTATGAGTAGTACATGAAAGTGAGAGTAAAAAATATTACAACAAAAATACTCTTACTGCACTCTTTCATCTTGAGAAATATCTATAGAGTTTACAATAGTATTCTTGATTGTTTAGGTTGATTTGCTATTGTATACGAAGGCACTCTAAAATGATAATCGAAAGATCAACTCTAAAATTTATAAAAGCGAAGTGATAAATACTGAATAGAAAATACAAAGCATAGATGTGAAAGTTGAATTTAGAAATCATCAACAGTTCTAAAATGCAAACCATTTAGGATGAACTTTTACATGAAGCATAACTGCGTAGATTTGTAAGTATATTGAACATGATGAGCCAGAAGAGCAATTAAAGTACAATCAGACTGTAATTTGTAAATGAAATAATTTAGAAATATAATTGAGATAAACAGAAGTTCAATTTACTTATATTGGGAACAATTTAACACACTTTGTATTAAATTATAGAATTTATTATGAAGCTGTTAATAACAAGACTAAACTATAAATTCAAAAAAATTGAAGTTCTTGAACAAGTATTGACATTTTGAAAACATCAGCCTTAAGTAGTAGTTAAACTGAACTTTTTGATAATTTAGAAAGACCAATCGTATGGATATGTAGATGTTTGCTATTAAAAATCTTTTTGATCTTTATATAAAAATTCAAAAAATTCATTAGAATTTCCAATGAAAAGAGGCTGCTAAAACTTTTGAAATTCTTGAGTCTGTCTAATAATAATAACATTGAGATCTCTGGGGACCCCGATCAAACAAGCATGATAGCTTATAAGAGACAACCCCTTTTAGTTAATTTTTGGAAATTCTCTCCGAATATAATGGGTCTTCTTCCTCTTCCACTTCTTCCTTTTCCTTTGCCCTCTCCTCTTTGTGGTTTTTTCCCTTTTACCCTTTCTTCTCTTGTTAATGATTTGAACTTATTCGCCCATGTCTTTAAATTTGAATTATGTGTCAAAATTTCTGACATTGATAGAGAATTTAAAGTTTTTTTTACTTATGGGTTCTTTACACCTTGTGGTGATTAATTATATAAAGTCGCTCTGTAGGAAATAGGCATGTTTTTGTAGGCATTTTATGCAGATTTATATCTTGTTAAGGTGTTCGTGATAGTCTGTGCTTATTGAAATACAGCTAGTTTCGTTGGCTGTGACATTTTTAAGGATGATTACATTAAAGAGTCTCACGAAGCCGAGTAAGTCTGGTGGTGTGTCTACTGCTGAGTTAATTTTAGTTTTGATATGTACTCCTAGTTGTCTGTCATCCATATTGAACATTTCTTTTAGTTAGTTATGATATAAATTGTTGAAGATGGCTGAGATGGCACTTGAGTATCTATATATTATTTTGTATATTTTGCTGTTGATAGCAATCATCCAAATTGAGATGAAGTATTCTCTTGTGCCGAATCTGTCATATAGTTACGCCTTGGTTATGGTATGCATATTTAATTAGAATCCAGTTTAGTAATAATTAATTTGTTAATAATTTTCTATTTAATTAGGATCCATATTTAGTACTAAATTTTAATTTGAGATTTCTTGTTAATCTCCTAATTTGTATTAAATTAATTATGTGACATATTTGACGTCATTGGACTTTTGGACTGGTTGAAAGAGGGAGTAATTAATGGACTCTAATGGACTCCTTCTTTGGGATCGCTGTCAATGTAGTATGTTGGTTCGCTTGAATTCTCTTCATATGAGCTTCCTTAGTCATATTCGTCGAATTATTGTTTTTCTTCGACTGAACTCCAGTCTTCATCATTGTCTGAGTATATTATTTTCTTTGTTATGAGGTTGGCGTTTCTGTTTGAGATTGGGATATGCTTGTCTATTGTATAGCAGTCTTCCTCTACTTATTAGCGACTATTCCTTCCTAATTTCTACTCTACCTCTGTTGGAAGTGGGGATGGTCTTTCCAGTTTTTAGTAGCTTAAGTCTCTAGTAGTTGTTTAGAGGTGTTTTGTTGAAGCCTGTTGAGGTTTTATGAATTTGTTGTTTATAGATGCCAGTCTGAACAACTGAAAGTGTTGTTAGGTCCAAAGTTGGAGTGTCTCACAGTTGTTCTCTTCGTCAAATTGGACTCTTGTTAAGTGTAGTTGGAATTGATTGACTATTGAGGAACCCTTTCTTATGATCTTTCTGGCTATGAAAGTGATAATTTTTAGCATGCGTAGTCCCCATTGGCTTTTGTTTTGTTAGATAATGTTTATTGTGAGTTGTTCTAAGTGTTGATATTGGTTGTTTTCGATGTCTCCCTGTATGATATCTCTTTGTTTTTTGCTCAGTATACCCATTCTGTGTTTCTTATTTGATAATTCAAATTTTTTGAGTCTATATAAATTAATGCAATTGAAAAATCTTCAAAAAGAAACCTCAAAGAGGTTAATTATCAAAACATTAGCAGTGAAACCTAATTTATTTTCCGAGTTTATATCAAATTAAGAAAATATAATTCATTAAACAATTGTTTGGAAGCAAAGGGTAATTTGAGTTAAGTTTCATTACTCATCGTAGAATCCATAGAATTTCTTTGGATAGAAATGGTAAAGTTCAAAAATTATGAAGAAAATGGCTAATTACTTTTTGCTAGATTATCTTTATAATGAAGGTTAGTCATGATGAGTTCTTTAAAGATGATGATCTCATTTATCATTGGTGTATTAAAGAAAACAAATGTGCAACTTTACTTTGATTAGAGGTAGTGTAGAGTTTGACTCAACAAGGCTTACTTAGATATTTGAAAGAATTAAATTTTTGCCATCTTAAACTTAGCAACTTTTCATCTGATGCCCTTTATCGTAATCAATTTAAATAGGTCAAAAGTCGCGAATATTTATCTTTTAAATAAAATCATACAATTTTAAAAAATTATTATAAATAATCTTCTTATTTTACTTGATATGCATCTTAAAATATTTAAAATGAGCTTAACAAATAAATTTCATATTTTTTTACTACTTGAGCTAATTTATTTATAATATATTAATTTTAATTTTGCTTGATTTAAAACATTTATATATAAAATATGCAACTACTTTTTCTATTATTTAATTATATCAAATTTATCATAGATATTTCATAAATTATATATTATATGTAATAAAAAACATAATTATATGTTTTAAAGTTTTTATTATTTAAATTGATAATTTAAGCATAATTACTCAAATATTTACATGTAAAAGAATGAAACTTTATGCAAAATATGTATTTTATTCAATTTTATTTCACATAATTTAAGATTAATAAATAAACAAAAATCCAATTAATATTTTTCAAGCATTTCTTGTATCGGTTTATAGATTTATTTTTACTGAAGGATTAATATATATTGTCTAAATTGACTGAATTATCAAGAGAGGTGAATAAAACAATTTCAAAGAGTGTTGATAGAAGATAAGAATCTTTGAAAGAAATCCTATCAGCTTACTTTCAAGAGAAAGCAATCAGTTACTAATAAAACTAAGTAACCTTATTAACGAAATTCTGTGAAATTTATAAAAACCTTAGCTAAAAATGAGATGAATATGTGCACTCCTAACACTAATCTATGATACCTGCAATTAAAGCGAATTCTAAACATAGAATTGCATAAAGAGAAATGTCAGTCTTGTGTGTAGGCTTTGTTTGCTATTTACTTTTCAAACTAACAAAAGTAAATCACAATTCTTGAGCCAATTAACATTTTTATAACTATGGTTAAAGAAAAAATTGGTACAATTGTAGAAAAAGTTATTATGAACTTGTCATTGATTCATATTACAAGTATCAGGTTGGAGATGATTTATAAATTATGGATGAGTATGACTGAGTTCTTGAACAGAGGTCCATTTATTCTAATGGCAAGATATTTACAGGTTTGTGGGAATAACAGAATAAGATGGTTTGTTTGTTTTCTACTACTAACTGTAGTAATCATGAATATTTTTTTCAAGATAGGTTTGAAAATATTTGTGAGATGAAAATTTTTTCTGAAAAGATATGTAGATCAGAGGAAAATTCAAGAAGATAATTGTTAAGTGATATGCGTAGAAATTTTTTAGCAATCCTTGTAGAAGTATTATTAAAAAAGATAGATGAAAATACAAATACTGCTACCACTTATACTCATTCACTCAAATAAAACTTACCTGCAGAATGCTAATTTACTCAATAACTGACCTCAGACTTTTGATTAAGATCATTAAGAGTTGTAGACATAAAGTTTCAAGTAGATACTGTAGAACTTTTGGCTTTTTTCTCATCTGAGGCATAATTATACAAAATGATTGGAAAGAAGGAGCATAACTCAGGGACAGTAAGTTGGCATTGTTCTTAAGTAAGTAAAAAAACATATATCACGTTTTGGGCGAGGCTAATAAGACTATGTATCAAAATATCAAAGAGATATCTTATTAAAGCTAATATATATATAGAAGAATAAATATCGAGAGACTTACTGAATGCATAACATTAAGAGTATAATGTTTACTAATTAAAAGACTGAGAGACAATAGGAGGATAGTAGTTTATTTTTTTAATATTATATAAGTTATTGAACTTT
This sequence comes from Oxytricha trifallax, assembly GCA_000711775.1. NCBI lineage: Eukaryota > Ciliophora > Spirotrichea > Sporadotrichida > Oxytrichidae > Oxytricha > Oxytricha trifallax. The sequence goes on from ARYC01018277.1 coordinate 20,948, forward strand.
TAATGAGAATATATATTGCTGATCCAATTGTGATTGTGCTTGTTTTTAAAATATTCATTTAATTGTGTTTATTTTATTAATTGACAAGCATTCATATTGATATAAAGGAAGGAATTTATAATAAAAAAGCAATTTCCTCTTATTTCCATTTCATCTAAAGTAATATTAGTAATTAAGCCACCAAGTTTAACTTTCAATAATAAAAATATCAATTTCCTTTATTTTCAAATATTTAGAATAATTTAAGATTAACGACACAAGACTCTAAATCATAGCAAAGCTAAACATTAAAGTTATAGTGCAGAATAAAGTATAATATACTTCAGACAAGACATGTAGTATTTACAAATGAAATTCAATATCTTACTAACGTTTATAAGGTAAATCTCTAGAAGCCAATAGATATCTTTGAAATGATTGAGTTACTATGCCCTTATGATTGGTTTCTTGATGGATTTGATACAAATATCCGGTGAAGACATCCGAAAATATATTTAGGGAACATGCAGTGAAGTATAAATTTCATTTCTTTAACGATAAAAAGCTTCCCATACTCTTTTATATTTATAATTAGTAAAATTATTTGTATTTTGTATTTAATATATCAAAATAATTTTCTTAGCTTACCGAATTACTAAATTCAATATTAAATCAATATTAAGTAAATTATTGATTTACAAAAATGAAGCATTTTCAAGTATAATATACCAGCTTAAAGCTTAATATAATTCCGGATCTTCTCACATCTTAACGAATGATTTATCAAAGAGTCATAAACTCTATTATTAATA
>ARYC01018279.1:0-25046 GCA_000711775.1 Oxytricha trifallax
TTATGTAATAGATTACTAAGTTATGAATGGTGTAGAAAGATGGGCTTTTGATAAAAATGGATGGTCTCTAAATTATTTTTAGAAAATTTGAGTTACTATTTATATTTCAAACTATTTTCAATTATGACTGAGCTGTTTAATTTCATTAAACTGGACTGTCCAAAGATAATGACTATTGTAAAATATTAAAAAATTATTTAAACTTAAATAATGAGTTGTCTTGTGCTCCAAGCTTTAAAATATCTAAGAAAATTAAAAATAAAATTGCCATTAGAGGAGTCGCTATCTTACTTAGCTATATTTAGGGCTTAAGTGTTAATTGAATATGAGTTTTTGAAGAAATTTTCTTATACTCCAGTTCTCAGCAGTCGCCATTCTTTCCTCTAAAGCATATCTTAAATTTAGATATGAGGAAATCTAGTCCATTTTGTCAAAACATGTTCCGGTTCCATGAAATATTTGTATTTATTTTTAAAAAGGATTACAGTATTTTCAATTTAAAATAAGCGTGAGAGTTCTAAAATATAAGTTGCTGTTCACTTGAGTTGATTTTTGAAGGGTTGGCCAACATATTCTGTCAAAATATGTTAAAAATTTGAAATAGATAAATCCTAAAATACAAAAAATATTTAATTAAAACATACTTGAATCATTATTATAACTATTTTTATAAAATTGATTGATTTTTTAATTATTATATATGTTTGGGACAAAGTAGCAAAATTTATATATTTTTACCACTTGGTCCCAATTCTTATATTTATAATTATTATTTTAATTTAAAATACAATTAATTAAAAAATGTAAATTAGAAATGAAATTACTTTTATGAACATATGAAATTTAATTTATTCAAATTATTTAATTTATATCACTTTGGTAGTTAAATACTTACAAAATTGTTATATTTTAATTTATGTTACTAAATACAGAACTATTTTTATTATTTATTCATGTTTTAATTTATTAGTAATCTACACGTAATTTTATTAGAGAAATCATTTAATTTTGAAAAATTTCTCTTTTCTTTCATATTTCAACATTTGTAATAATATTATTAATATATAGACTGGGACTAAGTAGCAAAATTAAATGGCTTTTACTACTTGGTCCCAATAAATAAATATAAATAAAATAAATAAAATAAATTTATAAAAAATAATTATAAAAGTTATCAAACAAAATATTTATATACCATTCTATATTTTAAGGTTTTCTCTATTCCAGATTTTTATCATATTTTGACTTATTGCTTTGATGTAATTAAATGGCTGGTTAAAAAGAATGCTAATTTCAGGATATTTTATCGCCGTAGTAGCATTATTATTATTATTATTATTATTCAGGTGCAATGATTCCAAATCATTTCTAATTAACTTATTAATTCTCAAAATGATTTTTCTTTGATAGTATGGTAAAATTATTTTTAAAAATTCAAAGCATTCTAAATTATTTTAATTTGATATTAAATTGAATTATTCATCATATCAGCAGTGTAAACACGGAATTTTCCTTTTATATTTATGATATTAGTTTTAATTTACTTAAATCTCATTTATGATTGATACATTTGCTCAATATCAACGAAAAAGTATTTATTTACTGGCAATTAACAAACTTATATTAAAATTTATAAAAAATATTTGAAATCGTAGGCATTTAATTAAATATCTGCTATTTGTATTTGTGCTGATCATGTTATAAACATATTATTTTTTCTCTCAAGATGTTCTTGTGTTAGGTAGGCAGCGAAATCCAGAATTTAAATATATTGCTCTTTTTAAGGATTTGTAGATTCATCTGTGTAAAAGTTAGCTGAAAAATTAGATATGAGACTTCAATAGCACAGAAGGTACAATTTTCAGCTGCACTTGAAGAGTAATGTAATTGGAGCTCAGTATTGTGTATGAATTTTATGAAAATCAAAAATTATCAATATCATGAATTAAAACAGACATTAATTACATTGTTTATTAATAAAAATGGATCTGGTCAATCTAAAAAAACAATAGCATTTTATAGCAAAATAAGGTTTCTTAATCAATTTTCACAAATTAAACCTAATCTTTGAATAATTAAGATAAAATAACTTCTGAATTAAAGAACTAAAGGCAGAATATAAATAAATTTAAGAGATTTATACGAAGAAGAAACATTGAATGCATATAACGCGGTGATAAACAATACATCACATAATGCATTCGAAATAATTACATACTAGCTCCGCTTAAATAGAAAGATTTAAGAAAACTATAAAAATATAAAATGCACATAAAATAAAAAGGGGACAGTCAGTAAATTATTAAAAATATACATTCCAATGCTCTCGTTTTTTTAGACATTTTATGCTATTAATTGTAAATATATTTAAAGTTTAAAATTTTATACGGGAATTTTTTGAATTTTTGATTTGTACAATTTCCTATTCTTTTGTATTTTAGCAATAATAACAATTAAATTTGAGGAATCCTCAAGTGAAGCTAAAAATACAAATTTTATCATGATTTTGGATTGTTCCACCTACCCATAACTTCTCAAAATTCATATATCTTGTCTTTCTTGTTAAGTTACTATTGCTCCCGTTATCGAAATAGTCTTAGAATGGCACTTGTTTGGTGTGTTGAAAATATTATTTATTTACTCCCGAACTGATTTCTAATCAGATTAACAATACCTAATAACAGCAATATATATCTCCTGGATTTCAATGTTTCTTTCAATAAGAAATATTATTTTTTTATTCGCCAGCAAATGCTATTCTTATGCACTTTGATGACGAGGAGCATAAGTAGAATAATAAAACGAAAAATATTTAGGTATCCTAAATAGTAATAGGCAGATGGAACATCACTAAAATTACGATAGTTATCTACGCCAAATAAGTGATATTTATGTTCTCTAAGAATTAATGTTGTAATGTGAGAGTCAAGAATTTAGGGTTTAGTATTGGTCTGTGTGAATTAAAGATTTCTTCACTTAGATGAGTTTTAAGCAGATGAACCTTCGTATCATTTTAAATAGCATTAATTTTAATTCTTTGATTTCTATTATTCCCTTCCACTAGCACATCCCTAAGGTTAAGAAATGGGATATTTTTAACACATCCAGCAAATGGGGATCGTTCTAAGCTAAATAGATGGCCGTGAACGATAGTTTTTCAATAAGTGACATGGGAGATAGTAATTATCAAAATTATAGGGACTTGGAAAACTCAAAAATTCATGAGGAAAACTTTATTTTTTATCATCATTTGAGAATTCCTCAAAGTTTATTTACAGTGGGAATTATAATTACAATCTTCTTCTATTATATTTATAAAGCATAAACAAGACTTTAATACTAGTCCTAAATTGATTCTATTTGACTTTCGCGTTTAAATCTATACTTAAAATTCACTTCATATGTTGCCTTCATTTAACACTTTCTATATTTAATCCCTCTTTTAATTACTATTTTTGTTTTAAAGAGTAGACTCTTATATATTTTTTTGTTCCACTTATTTAAGTTTTAAACAATCTTTTTGTCTTTAAATGAATTGATTTTCATCTAAAAACACAACACAAATGCAATTTTATTATTACAAGTGCTTTATCAAATATAAAATGAAAATTTTAATAATAAATTTGATTTCCCAATATTTATTCATTATTTTATTTTATATTATAAAACTTATTTAATATTATATAGTTGACAGAATCGTTGATATTTTAAGTAATATTTAAATTAAAAATAAATACTGATACCATCACTTAAATTAATTCATCTTAGTCTCTTCACTATAAATATTTTAACTTTAAGGGTCCAATTAAGTTCTTATCATAATATTTACTTAATTGATTGATTATATGCCCATATATCTGTCACTCACAAGTGTTTGAATTCTTTTACTTTTAAGCAATGGTGATTGAATAATATAAATCTAGCAAAAGGTGATTACGGATTTCTTTAAATGCCTTTTTTAAGTTAAATTTAAAAAAAGTTTATTCTGAAATCTGTTTATCATATTATTTTTACATTAATAAATAACTTTAAGTTAAGATAAAAATATAAAGCATGCTTTAATATTGCTAAAATAGATTTGAATTGGAAAAATAAGATATATAAATAAATGTTATTTGAATTATTAATTATAACTGCCACTAATTACAGTAGCTTATAGATCAAATTTGGTCATAAGTACTTACCGTTATGTTCCTGATAGTACACTGTTTTGAATGTTTTTTTTTTCTTCTAAAAAATGTCATTTGACTGGTTTGACCGATTTGACCGGTTTGACTCAAGGATTTTTGTGGTCAAATTCCTCGGATTTAGAAATGAATTAGATTTAATTTTTAAATTATTAAATTATTTTAATATATAAATATAATAATTATGGATTTGACCGGTTTGACCCATTTGACCGATTTGACCTGGGTATATTTCCGGTCAAGTGATTAATGTGTAATTAGATAATTATTTACTATAATTAATTTAAATATTTCATTTAATGGAGCAATAAACTAGATAAATAGTGCATTCTAACTTCTGAGATAGTAATATAATTCTTCTCCTCCTCCAATGAACTATAAAATGACTCACTTTTACGAGTGTTTCTATCCCTATGGTCCTGAAAACTCTGAAGCTATCTCTAGTAAGATCAAAGATATCAATGATAGAATAGAACACGTATGCGTATATCAGGATGTTGAAGATAAAAAGTAATACCTAGAGATATAATGCCACAAACTTACAAAGGGCCTACACAAAAATCATTTCAAGCAAGCCAATAGTCTAGGAACAAAGATTCTTAAGGAACTTGACATTAAAATAACGGTCATTATTAAAAAGTGTTTGCTAGATCTTTTCTAATCGAATCACGAAATTATCCTTATCGCTGGAAATTAAGATAGCTTTAAAAAATGTAGGGAATAATCTGCCAGTATTGCTAAATCTAAAGGCAACTCCACTCTTGCTCCATCTAAAACTAAGAAAGAGATGTTAGCCGAATTCACAGGTTTACTCAAACGAGGGGAAATACATAATCTTCCTGACTATATTCAGATGTATTGGAGCAACGACAATAACTTGATCTAGATCTAAGAAATCGAATGTGGATTGAGAGGGTTGTTGAAGATGATGGTTGGATCAGGACTGCTAGAGAAAAAACTTATACCTGTCATAGAATCTCTCCAAACATTCGTCATAAAGAACTATGAGAAGTACTAAGATAGAACGGCCACAACACAGGAATAGTTTTAGAAATGGGGTTATGGCGAAGCTGTAGATGCACTATTTAAAGTAATAGTAGAAAGGAGTGATCCTAAGAAATGCTGTGTTTGGCTTTATGGGAAATCAGATACTGGAAAGTCAAGTATTGTCAAGATGCTCTAGCAAATCTTCGTGTGCGATGTACTCTAAGAGGGCTAGTCATACTTCAAGCTATAAGTCATACCAATCAAGTTCCAGCCTCAAATTGTTCTAATGGACGAAATGAACGACAGACATTTCTTTAGCAAGGATAAGGTAGCTAAGATGAAAAGACTGCTAGAAGGCAACGGATACTCAACTGAAGTGAAGTACGGTAGGTGTAGTTAGAATACATAGACAGTGTTGTTGTGATCACCACGAATTCCATGCCACTAAATTAGCTTGACGATATCGATAGAGAGGCTTTTAAGGCCAGATGCCATTTGATCGACCTCACATAAGTGTAGAAATGCGAAAGCTTGAAGTTGCCGTTTTACTCAATTGACTTGGCAAAGTAATTTATGAAGCGCCTAGAGGAGGATGAAACTAATGAGAGCAACTCACAAGAGAGGAAGTCATAATGAGATGAAAGTAAAACATGAAAGAGGAGCACCACAACGATCAGAGAGGAAAACATTTTATGCATAATTAAGCCATTTTGTGAAATTAGTAAAACTAAGATCTAAATATAGATATTTGCAATTATTTTATATTATCTAATTACACATTAATCACTTGACCGGAAATATACCCAGGTCAAATCGGTCAAATGGGTCAAACCGGTCAATCCATAATTATTATATTTATATATTAAAATAACTTAATAATTAAAAAATTAAATCTACTTTATTTCTAAATCCGATGAATTTGACCACAAAAATCCTTGAGTCAAACCGGTCAAATGACATTTCTTAGAAGAAAATAAAAACATTTAAAATTAACGGTGTACTATCAGGAACATAACGGTAAGTACTTATGACCAAATTTTATCTATAAACTACTGTAATTAGTGGCAGTTATAATTAATAATTCAAATAACATTTATTTATATATCTTATTTTTCCAATTCAAATCTATTTTAGCAATAATACTATCATAAAAATCGTCTTGTCATATCAATTTTATAAATATTCATAATGATAATTTTTTATTAAAATTAAATGAGTTTCTAATTATTGCTGATAATGATCAATTAAATTTTTTGATGATTCATTAAATCCTGTATTTCTTTATTTCTCATCTTATTTGAAGCTACCGCTTTTTGTTGTTGTCTCTTTAAAACCTTTTTCAGTAAATTATAAGATATATTTAATATGTTGTCTTTTTTTTAGTTTTTTTAACTCTTCCTTCTCCGTTTAATTTTGCCTTTCTTAATATCTTCTCCTTATATATTACTTTCTTAGCACTAGGCTATGGTAGAATTGGTAGCTTTCTAATTTAATTTACCGTTATGAAACTTGAATTAATACTTGCTAACTTGAAGTTTTTCTAAGGGAAAACTTATAGAAGCCATTATTAAATTTTATCACCACTATTCATTTTCTCTTCATTGTTGTAAGTGATCTTGACAGTATGTTCTTTGAAAGTCTTTTTTTTATATACTTAAGCACATTCTTAGCAATCTTAGGGTGTAAGTTCATGATTTCAAAGAAAGATTGATCTAGTCTATAGAATTTATCTATTATTTTTATACTTTAAAATTATAACAAAGTATTATTATTATTATTGACAAAGGGTGAGTTAAATATCATGGCTTCTTAATAATTTTATACATCTTATTTGTTATCTCTTTGGAATGTATTTTTCAGAATATTAACATCCGTTTTTATTTTAGTAGTTTATTGGAAACATTTTGTTTGTTAAATGCTTTTTCCAGCAACCACGATAATAAAGAGTTTGAAGTATAAGTCTCTATTCTGTCGAGATATCTTATCTTTTGTGTCATTTATATCTTGCCTTGTATGACATATCAGATACATTTTATTTATCTTATTGTGAGTATTTACTCATTTGTTCAAGGATCTTGGCTTATTTGACATGTGTCACAGACATTCCTATTTTAGGATTGGCTATCCTATAATTTATGAGGCTATGACAAATCAAATTCGTTCTAAGTGTTTTCCATAGTTGGCAATTCAATTAATCCTTTATATAGATATTATATAAGTGTTTAACTATGCTTATTAGGGTGCGCATTAACTTATTTAATAAAAGAATAAAATCAATAGAGATAAGGTGATTAGTAATATCAAATTAATAATTTAATCAGTCAATAATTTATAAATATGACGTCCACTGTCTTTAACTATTCTACTTCATTCTTTGTAGCTTCAAATTCATCATAATATTTTATATTGTTTTTTGTTGGTTTGACTATCTTTTCTCCAATAAGTAATTTCAAATTTTTTAACTTGCCTATTTTATGTTCTCTTGATTTCATCATGTACAATCTTTATTTTACAGGGCAGTAGTAATTCATAGTTTCATTGTAGTAGCATGTGTAAATCGAGTTTATTTTAAACCTTTTCCTTAAGCGAATTCCTATTAATTTTCAAGTTTTTATCTTTAGCATGTCAAAACTCGCGCTGGAATACATTAGCATGGAATAATAGAATAGAGAATAATATTTAGAAGATATATAATATCAAACAGATAATAGAACACTAATATTAATCAAAAGTCCAATTGGTATGCGTGTGAGGCTTTTAATCCTTTGATCAGGGTTTGAAACTCATGGAAACTAGTTTTTTTAAAAAAAACAATGCTTAAATTAATTAATTAAGATTATCATATTTAGTATAAAAATATTAATTATAAATTCTCATGCTTTTCCTTATTGTTTTTTTATTACTCTTTTATATATTTTCTGTGAATATTTTTTGCAACTTGTGTTTGGCAGAACTTTATTAATATTTGTATGATTGATTAAAAAGATCTAATCTTACTTGGTCATCTTTATGTTTAAATATAGCATTGGTTATGTAATCTTTACTTTGAAATGTTAGTATTATTTTTGGAGTGGCTAACTTTTTAATTAATTACATTAGATTACTTTCAAGCTCTATTGCTAGATTTTTACATGCATTGTGTGTTTTTAATATTTTTAAGATGTGCTGATTACTTATAAAATGTCTAATACTACTGTATTTGCTCTTCTTTGTTGTGAATTTGATACTTAGTTTTTGTTTTGTCAGTTGTCTATATCTCACTTAATAATTACTCCTGATTAATTTATCTGATTCTTTAATATTTATTTCAATTTAATAATTATATTTAATAACTTTCTTCTAATTCTGACTGTCATTAATTTTCAATCGCCCCTTTATTTAATTTATAATCCTTAGTATTTTATAAACTGTTTTTTTATGTATGTTAAAAACTTAAAATTGTCTGAAAAATTTCTCTTAAGGATAGACCTTTTCTTCCATATAAATATATATCCGGAATTCCTTGTCATTTTTAAATTAAAGAAAAAATATCAAAGTTAGCTATATTGACACTTAAATCTTCATTGAATTTAAAACATCTATAATAATTTAAGCTGATCTTTTCAAAAATAGTTACAGTTTTTTAGAACTAAAAACTAATAATGAAGCTTTTCTTACATTTTTATTATAAACTTTTTAATTTAATAATCTATTTCTTTAATTACCATTCTAATTTCCCATAAATTTCCTGATCACATATTGTGTATTTTGCAAGATACTATTTGAACTGTTACAATTATACTTGAAATGAGATGGTAAAGTGGTCAAATAGAAATTATTCATTGTAAACTTATAATTATTGAGTTTTTTTCTTCCGATTTTAATAAGAAATGAGTATTAATTTAGTAATTGATGTAAAAAACTTTCTAATTTAAAATTCCTGGCAAAATATTGCTTTAATACAACTACAAATGTATTATTTAACCTATAGCTATTAACTAAAAAGGAATTATTTAATGAGAAATATATAATTATAAATATTAAATATAAATGCTGAGAAAACAATATAAATATCAAGAATTGATTATAATTGAAAACAATGATGTGAAATAGCAATTAGGACAGTTGTTCTTACTAATAACAGACGAATTATAATGTCTCCATTTATTAGAAAGTCTAGCCATCATTGTAAGAAAAATCTAAGAATATGTTTCAATGACAAATACAAATTTTTGTTGTAAAAAGTGGAGAGATCAATTGTCCTATTACTTATAGATACAATATATTCTCTAACTAAATAAATTGTTAGTTAAAACAATAAATTCATGAGTTCACCCCTGCCAGAGAATAAGAAATCTAATAGAGATTTTTGCAAATTGATAATTATTCGGACTTAGAGTCTGACAACTAATTTGCAATACTTATAAATGATAAATCTTAATAAGACTTTTCTAACGGCCACAGATTCACAAGCTATTTAAAGCAAAAGTAAAGGCAGAGTAACTTAAGTTTCTAACTAAGTTTGTGGCATATATCTCATAAAAAAGGTTCTACTAAGGCCTTTAATAAATTTGGATATACAATTAAAAGATAATAATTTTAAAAATTATTTAAAAATTATTTATAAAAGAATAGTATGGAGATAAATAGCTTAATTAACAGATAGATTTAGCATTAAAAAATCATGAAGTCCTTTGGATTAAAGAAATTAATTAAAAATTTTACAGAGTCATCTTTTCTATATTTAATATTTTTAGAGTAATAGATGCCTGGTTAAGTAAGTCTCCTTGAACTACGCAACTAATATAAAGACTGGATCAAATACTCTTTGAAGATTGAACAAAAATTGATGCAAAAGATAACCTTCTAAGAATTTTGAGCAAGATTATGCACTTATTACTTAAGAGTTCAGGAACAAACTTGAACTGATTTTTTTAAATTATTTTAATATGAGAATGCACACTTGAAAAAAATTATTCTATAGGTCAATTGCCTTTATATTTAAAAGTACTTTATCAAATGTGACCTATTTCAAATAGCATCTTCATGAGTAAAGTTATCCAATAAAAAATAAAAGAGACAAATTTCTGAATATAGGAAAATAATAATGAATATAAGATTCCTAAACCTTGAAGAAGAAGATAAAAAAATATTCAAGAGCAAAGAAAGAAACAAAGAAACAGCAGAGAAAGATTAGTGATAGAAATGATCGACTCAGTATAAAGAATAGAATTTAGAACTTATATGTGAATTTATTCTTGTGTTTTTAATGTGCATTAATATTATTATCAATTAATATGTATTAAAATCAGATTAAATATTACTTTGTAACAATTCTTATTGAAATATTGATTCTTATAATTATTAATTAAAACTACTAATTAAAATATTAAAACCTTAAATGAAAGTTGCTACCTTTTCTTTATAAAATATTCATAATGACATTAAACATTTGAAAGTATTAAAATAGGTTATCTGTAAAAATTTAATTGAAATTTATTGATTTATTCAAAATTAATTAAATGCTTGATTAATAATTGAGAAAATTCAACTTTATATATTCTATTAACTTGCTATTCCCAAGTGAAATATAATTTAATCATTAATATGTATGATTTAACAAGTAGATTCTATTTTTAAACCGTAATTTTTTATGCCTAAAAATATATTAAAATTAGCATATTTGATAGAGTTATTGTTGGTAGATATATATCTGTTTACTTCTACTTTTTATTTTAAATTTTTAATGCTTTAAGGTAAGTAATAAAATAAGAAATAACTAATAAAAAAATTAATAATAAATACGAGTTTTTATTTGATTAGGAATTTTAAATTGATGACTTATTTACTAAGATGCCATCAGCAACACCTAGTAATTGTTATTAATGCTATATTGGCGTTTTCTTAGAAGCAGTAAAACAATCATGATAATATTCATAATGAAAAAAATGATTGTGTTATATTGGCTTAGGTTTTAAAAAGACCCCTGAAGTATGCTTTTAATTATTCGAGCATTAAAAGTTAAGTTATCTTAAAATTACAACTGTTTGTTATCAAGAATGATACATTGAAATGCAACTAGAAAATGTCTGCTTAAGTTAGGAATATTAACATATTTTCATCTTTAAATATGAAAGTGCTTTCATTTAATGTTTCTACATAAAACCAAAGAAACTTAAATCTTTTCTGGTAGTAGAAAGAGTTCTTAACATAACTTAATCGTTATAAATATAGAGAATTAATAAAAATTACTATTTAAACAAGCCTAAAATAGTATTGATAGCAATAGTATTGAAATTTTATTTGAGTTTTGATCAACAAATATAAGATATGACTGAAAATCTAGAATAGTTATAATCCATTTACCAATCATTTATTGTAGGTCAAGTGAGTTATCAAATTTAAAGGTCAATATTAAATCATTGAAATTCATACATAAAATTTTTAAATTTCTTATTTATATATCGTTTCTTAATTTAAAAGTACTCAATTTTCTGGAAATTGTGTATGTAACCAGTTAATTATATGACTTAATTCAGAATATTCAAACTTTTTCATAGTTAGTTGTCTTCGTATTCTCCCTAAATTATTCGAAATTCTTAGTAAGTAACTAGTTATTATTTCACACAATGAAATTTTGATAAGAAGTAATAATACATAAATCTGAAATCTATTTGATTAATATGTAAACATTTTATTTAATACAAAAGCTATATTTAAAAAAATCGCAAGAAAATATTCAGCATTATGACTGGCATCATTTAAAAGAATGACTTAAAAAGATCTTGATAAAGAAGAAACTGAAAAAGATAGTATAAAAGCAACACAACAAAAGGAGGATGGAAAATGACACAGTATGGCTGATTAATTTTATATAAATTTGAAGTAGCCGTGATTTAAAGAAGAAAGAAAATGATAATATTTAGATTCAAAATGTAGGTAAAATAAAGAAAAACTTAATACATGATATTATATACACTAATATTACTAATTAAATGAATTTGAAATGGGAAAATTGAAAATAAATAAATAAAAATATTTAAATAATTGGCTGCCACTAATTTGATGAGTAGTTAATTCTTTTTAATTTAAAATTAGTCTGAGATTTATAATTTTTGGTCTATAAGTCTTTTAGAATATTTATATAATTTAATTTTGACCATTGAACTACTATTTATTACAAGATTTAAAAAAGTTAAATTAAAATATTAAACTCTTTGAAAGTCTATGATTTTAAAGATTATTCTAATAAATAATTATGTAGTGTGATTAAATGCTGTAATAATGCATGATTTATTCTTTTCTTCTAAGGTAACATTTCAACTTGTAGACATTGTATTTATCTAAGAATTTATAAGAAAATTTATAGGTATTAATGCGTGGATTCCTCAACTTCCCTAAGATTTTGTTTGTTTAAAAAATAAGAGCTGGCATATCTGTAGAAGAGCATGAATTAAGATAATGAAAAATGTATTTTTATTAATTTAAAAACGGGATCTATGGTGATAGTGGCTTGATCATATTTTATTGTGCAAGTTAATGTGAAGCATTCGGGATTTGTTCACGTGGTTATGTGATCAATGCAAGTTTTGATACGAGATACTGGTTTATTTTCTTTTAATGTAAGCTTAAATGTGTTGTTTATTTTGAGATAGAATCGAGTAAATGAACAGCAATAAATTAAATCTGTAAACCTCAGCAAATAGTAATCATCGGTAATACAAATAATTACAGTAAGATTGCACTAAAATATTATTACGACGTCTGTGAACTCAAGTTAATCAATTGCTGTAACTTAGGACTGTAAAAATGATGATTATTCATTAAACTTAAAAGCCCATCTTTTCACGGTCTTTTAGCTAATTTTATGATGAGGCTATTTGAAACTGACATATCTTAAATATTAATAAATATCTAAAGGCTTGAGGCAATAACATTTAGCTTTCGTGGTGAATATTCAGATTTTGTGGCAAATGAAGTTTGCTGATCTTTTCTTTTAGAATTTGAGCGTTTTCCTTTATTCCTAACACAATGCTGTAAAATGATAAAATAAATATCTTAGATATTTTACTCATAACCTATTTTTTCTCATAACTTTCATTTTTATTATAAGACTCTACATCTTTGATTAGACTTTTTCTATTTATTATTTTATAAATATATTTCATTCAATTTATTCTAAATTTTCTTTTAATTGTATTTAGAAAGTTTCTCCTAAAACTAATGATAACAAATTATTTGTTGATTTAAGGAATTTGGTTCTTTATCCAAATAAAACATAGCCATGAAAAACAAATCAAACACATCTGTTTGTTATAATTAAAAAATATTATAAAATTCTATTTCTAAAATTGAATCATTGTTCTATAGTATAACGTTTATGAGAATAAGAAAAGTAATCCTTTCATGGCTAAAAGAAAAATTAGTGTTTTTACAAAAAAAAATGCAAATCAATTATATTTAACAATTAGAATGAAAATTAGAATTACATATTAAAGATATTATATTTCAGTTAATTGACTTTATAAAATTCTATGAATCTTATTAGATTGTTTATTTAAAATATTAAAAGTAGATTTTGATAGATTTTTTTAAAACAAGATAATTATTTATATTAAAACCTTTCTTATTAATTCTCATTTAAAATTTAATATAGAAATTTTTTATAGCTATTCATGAACAAATTTTAAAAAAGCCAAAAAATTGACTAAATTATCTCGTAAATTTTAAGTTTATAATTAATTTATAACAAAATTTTATTAAACTTCTTTAAAATAGTTTGTTTAATTTTTAATTATTGAATGAATCTTACTTTAAATTAAAAATGTTCTGATGTAGCAAAAATAATATTTAGTATTTCATTCTGCTAATTAACATTTATATAATATATTAATAAATTATGCACAATAAATGACAATATTTTCATAGTTTAATTTATCAAAAATAATTGATCATATACATCACAATAAAATTGAAAATTTTTTATTTTTGTTATACTTATTCTACATAATTCATATTGTAAGTAAAAAATTATCAAAACATTGTTTATTTTAATTATTTACCCACAATAAAATAATTATTTAATTGTGCAATAATGTGCATATGGTGTCATATTACAGTCCACCACCAAATTACCATTTAAACAATGATATAGGGTTTGCATCAAACAATTTACACTACTTTACAAATTTATATTTATTATTTTTTTCTCGAATTTAACTATAAACTCAAATAAGCCACCTCAAATACTTTTTCCATTTAGATTAGCATAAAATAAATAAAGGATAAAAATATTATGACTATATAAAATTATTATATTTTATAATCAATAAGTGACATAGCAATAGAATTAAACAAGCAACCAACAACATCCATAGTAAAATGTACCTATACTGAATAATCAGTCAACTAATAATGGACTATCTGAACTCACTACTTTAAAATAAGATTTTCTCATTTAAATGTTATGTATTTAATATTGATGCCTAATTTTAAATTTTAGCATATTAACTACTGAGTTGAATGATTTTTCTTTGGATCTGATTTTTACATAGAAAATGTCCACTTTTCTTAATGCCTCAGAAAACCCATGTCAAATCAAAATGCAATACACTAAAACTAAGCTAACATACCCTTAGATATCGTCATGCAACATGATGAAATATATTAATTAAAAGTTATTATTTACCATATTTTTGAAGGCGTTGATGATTTACACTTTATGCTATGTTCTTCTGGAGTTGATTTATTGGACATGAGTTTAAATCTATATTTTATATACATATTATATATTTCTAAAATTTAGAGTTTTATTCTAATTATTCACTGTCAAATCATTCGAGGTCTTTGCAACTGCGTGCGCTCCCTCAATCCCTAGAGGAAATAATGTCAGAAGTTTCGTCTAAAAACAGATTTTTATTAAAGAATTATTTAATTATATTGCTAAGGAAAGGAACTAATGATCTTCTAAGCTTTTTAAAGCCTCTACAAAAACTCTAAGTTTGATTCAGAAGAATCATTCTGGTTAGATGATGACCAAATGATTGATTACGACTCCACAAGCGATTCCGAATGGGGTTCTGACAATGAATCCTATTCAGATGAGGAAGAAACAGAACTTCAAAAAGTTCAACCTCATTAACAAGATCAGAAATTGGACTTACCTACTACATAGGTAAGGTTAACACCAGATTCTAATCAGACTCAGATCAGAATTGCTTATCCACTGGAACTTCCAAGCTAACTTCAGGGCATCATCGACAAATCTGAAGTCGACTGCTGGGACAAAATGGTTATTACGGCTTCACATCTGCTACAACCTTACTCTTTACATTGGCTCGGAATCAAAATCCGGGTAGCAAGAGGAATATCTCAAGGAGGGAGGGAAAACATCCTCACTATTATTTATATAACTCTTAGATAATGCACTAAGAACCTTCAATGAGCAAAACAAAGATATATACATCTTCAAAAGGATAAAGATATATGCCAATGACATGGCCTTCCTATTCTTTCCTAAAGTTGACGACATTAGAATCAAACTCAAACTCAAGACTCACCTTGCCGCTTTGGTCTAGAGATAAATGAGAAAAAATGTATCGAGATAAGCTGTCAATAATTTGACTTTGAGAACTTATCAAATTACAGAAAATCGTTCAAATATCTGGGACTCAACCTCTCAAAGAATCCCTAAACAATTATTCAAAACATCTGTAATAACATTACCTCAGAGGTCAAAATGCTCATTTATCAGCAGGTTTAGATCATATGAAAAATTTTACTAGAGAGTATATCAGTAATATATATTCTCTAAAATTCAAACAAGAATTGCCCTATCATAGCTGCTTCTAAATAAGACTAGGCTAAAGAGATAATTTAGACTCTTTAAAAACACCTTATCTAGTTTATTTAGAAAGGCGATACTATTTTAAAAGTCTTCTACACCAATCAACTAAGGCTTGCTGAGATCTCTCCTTTCAACACCGAGTGCTCATAATCTATGGCATCATCAAGAGATACAAAGGAGAATTTGAAGGAGTTATAGCCTTAAAAGAGATATGGGTTCATAAATTTAAGTTGTGCAAATTCCAATTTGTTAATATAATTTATATAATTATAAAATATTAAATACTATAAAAAGATTTGTAGTTGCAAATGTTTGCAAGCCATTATGACGATTCAATAAAATAAGAATTAGTGAAGTGTCTTAGAGTTTTCCCTCACGATCAAAACACAAGTGGCTTTTTTATTACAATTATAAAGAAAATCAAAGAATTCGATCATTCATTAGAATGGTAGAGTAAAGTTTATAAGAATAACGAGGAATAGAAGCAACCTGCAGTTGAGACTAAAAATTATTTTTAATTTTATGTATTAAAATGACTTAATAGGCATCAAAAGATGTGAAGCTGCCACTGTAAATCTAAGCTAAAAATAAACACATCTAATTCGAATTCACCCGTTGTGACCCCAAAGACCCAGACATAGAATGGATAAAATCTTACTATGGATTGACAGATGACTTCCCAGTTGATCAGCTAGTGACTCAATCCTCAGAGATGAAAAAGCTTTTCTTTATCTCTCAATCAGTCTCCAAGTATCTATATGCTGACGTGTAGCATCATCAATTGAACATTATTAACATGGGAGTCTAAGCTTTTATGAGAAATACAAGCAAGTATGGCTAGGGTTCAGAGTGCATATTCCGTATCTATCAAGACGGTGTATTGAACATAGTCCCCTATATGACAAAGAGGTTAATTCATGCAAGCAGTGAAGACGAGTTTAAGCAGTTCTTAAAGCATAAGATGCTTGATATCGAGGAAATTCAAGGTGAGCAGTTGAAGAAAGATATTGCGGACCTCACAGGTGGATGCTTCATTTTGGCATTGAAGATTGGCTAGAACTATGAAGCAAATTAATTAAATATTATCAAATATTAGGTTGAGAACCAAATCATACATTAGTTTTCATAAAAGCATTAACAATGCATAAATTCCCAAAGCAAGTTTCACTTATGATAAGCAAAGAAGGCATTTTCAGCTTGCATTTAAGATATCTAAACAAAGAAGAGAGATTGGAGAGCGCTAAAGTTTTTGAACTTGACAAATGAAAAATATTAATTAAATCTAACCTTATTTATTAATTACATGAAATAAAGCTTAAATATTGACTATAAATATCTATAGAATAGTATAAACTGTATGTTATATAATTGACTTTTTATTAAATAAACAAATTAAATTATGAAATTAATCCAGAAGGCTTTTTATTATCTTACTTTATGACGTGATATATTTTTGTGTTTTTCATTCTTAGCTATCAATGGAATCAGATCCACCATTTTGTGAATTTTCATAAGTAAGCTCAATTAGTTAAAGCACCTGACTCTAATTTGCAAGTATTTCATCACCTTTAAGTTAATATTCTCTCTCATTATCTTAAGCTACTTATCTCAATCTATAACCATGGTAAATATAAAATTTTTTAAATGACGGACCTTTAAAGTTAGACGAGACCAGCAAGAGTTTCATCTATTTAAGAGTAGCTGCTTGATTGTATCTTCACTTTATTAATTAGATTCTAAGTTCTAGTAACTAGTTCTAAGTGATTTTATATGGTCAAATCCAATTCATTCAAAAGAACTTATCTTTGATTTAAAGTGTTTTACTATAATTATGTTTAAGAAATCATTTAAAATTACCTTCAATTGATTTTACTCTTGGTCTGAGAATTCAGTACTCTTGAGGTATTCCAAGTCTTCTGATTTTATTGTTGATTTGAAAGCTTCCATTTTCTAAAGACTAATAGTAAGTAGATAATCCTTAACTCTCATTTGAATAACTTCTCTTAGCTTTTCAATCTTTACAGAAACAATTTTGTTCACATTTTTAAGCTCCTAGAAGTTGCTCTCGCTGTATGGTTGTAAGCTAATGACCTATTCTCTTAAATTCTCAATTTCAGTGAACTCTTAAATTTTTATGCCATTTTGACTTTCATAGAAAGCCTCAAGTTGCTTGTCTCTGATATTCTTAATGATTTGTAGTTCGCTTTCTAATTGTATATATAGATCTTTGTATAGCTTTTGATGCTTACTAACTAAATCATCTTTAGATTTTAGGTCAATTATTTATGCTAAAAGTGTGCTAAAGGTCTGCTGTAAATCTGTGGTTCTTTGATGTAGATTCAATAAGTCTCTGAAGAAATTGATTTAATATGAGAGTTAGTTTTAGTCTGCCTAGGGTATTTGAATATCTTGCAAGATAATTTGTTCTGTAGATAATATGAACTCTGAGTACTGCTTGATTTATAAGAAATCTTAACTATATATAAATAACAATAGATTTGGTCTTTGTATTAATCTTAATCAAGAGTCTAAATCTCTTTTTATAACTTTTACAAGTCAATAGATTTTCTTGCCAAGATAATCTTAGACTTAATTCCAGATTAAAATTGAGAAATATCCATTTAAAACTTATTCAATCCTTTCTCAAATAGCACCTACATTTCTTGAACTTCTTTAACTTTGCCAAGTATCAAGGCTAAATTAATACTTCTAACATCTTGCACTTCTGCAGCAGACTTTAACAGTTTCTGTTTAATATAATCCAAGTAATTCTAGTAAAAATATTGATTAATTGCTGTAATTTGAGCTGTTAATTCTTGTGGTAATGACTGAGAATAGTCATTAATCACACTTTAAAGTTATTAGAATTATTGGAAACCTGAGCTCAACAAATTATCTTGAGAGTCTTGGATCAGTTGCTTCAATTACTAATGAGTTTGAAGCTTCTCGAGATTGGAAGATATTTTGTTCTTTAAGAGCTCATAGTTTTATTAAAGTTGTGCTATGCTAATTTCACAATTTAGCGTTTTCATCATGGTTTATTCGAATTTGTTAATCAAATCATGAGAGTTGAAGTTTATTACAAAATTATTAAACACTAAATTTATTTTATTAGGGATTTTCTCTAAAAAATAGATGTATTGAAGATAATTAAAAATGATTATTTAGTAAAAATCTAATTTTATTTTGACTTAAATATAATAAAGTAGTCAAGGTCCTTTCTCTCTTAAACTGCTTAATTATAAAGAGTATCCAATTAATATATTTCATGTTTCTAGACTGAAACCTTTAAATTAATTAAAGTTTTCATGTAATTATCGTCGAATTTTTCTTGATCTTATTTATAGATATTTTCAATCTCGTGATCAATATTTTACATTTTCATTAAAATTTATAGCATCAAATAATTAGATTAATTTTTCAGTTAATAAAATTGAATAATAAAAAAAAATATTTATAAATATATTCTAATATATAAAAGTATGTTGAAATTTGGAAGAAAGCAAAATAAATTAAAATGCAAGGATATTAGAAACAAAAACATTATTAAATTACTCATCTGTGTATTCGAAACAATAGAACTCACTCTTATGAGATTTAGGTCTTCAAAGTGATTAGTAAATCATTATCAATTGCAAGCTTAAGCCGTGAATGTAGTTAGTGGTAAATGCAGCATAATCACAAGTAATACTGTTTGCAATATTAATATTCCATCTGCTCGTTCATTCATGCGATGTCTGAAGTGCACGATGTTTGCCTCTTGAATAGTAGGTGCTGTATGGGTTGTAAACATTCTGCTTGTGAGTTCCATGACAAGGGTTTCTATCAGTGTCGTATTTAAAGCTGCCTGGGAAGAGTGATCTGTACCATGTCTTGCACTAGGCATTCTCCTTGCTCTGTTCATCCCTGCGTCTCTTGCAGTATAGATTAAAGTACCATTCTGTCGTTGTCATCGAGAGCTTCTTAGGAACCATCGCTGGGAGTGGCTTGAAGCCTTCTCTTGAGTACACTCATCACATTGCTTAGTCAGGTCGCCTGGTCTTGACATTATCTTTTTTGAATTCAAGAATTTTAGTATTGCTAACGCAGTAAGGGGCGAACTTTCGACTGGGGGGCGGCCAGGGGCACCATGCGATTCACCACATTCTCTTTTGCGGAGGTGGAGTCTCCGACCAAGACATCTACTCCAGGGGCCGAGATATCTAAGCATCTTCTTTTTCCGGACCACCCTATGGCATTAAGCGAGGTTTGGGACAGGCAATGGATGGTAAGATGATGCTGTAATTAATCTAAACCTGCGATCTCAACCTCGAGCCTTTTCTCTCTGCAAGCCTTTCTCTATCTGCTGTCGGACGCTAATGGGATTCCCTATGCAAAGATTACATTTAAAATGGAGTGCTCTTACTAATAGGGGAGAAGAGTAATCTTGATGGAGTGTACACTGCGCGCTGCGCTCGTTGGCGTCTCAACCAATGGGGTTCCCACCCTCTCTGGCACTTCGGAGCACTTGTACGACTACTTCCCACCAATGGGAGCAGGCTCAAATGCCAAGAGAGTAGAAGTTGATCTATGTTTAGGAAGCAGTGAATATAAGACTTTCTATCACTATTACTCTTTCAGTCCTTGCGTTTATACAAACAGTATCAGTTCAAATGAAGTTGCTACTTCATGCTCTTCAAATTCACAATGGACAAAAGACTACTTGAAATACGCCAACACTAACCTTCCATCTGCCCAAGAGTCACTAGTATTGCCGGTATTGCAAGAGACGGTCACAAGATTGTTGGATCATACAAAGCCACTGGGGTTTTATGGCAACCATGTGATGTTGATGGTTGTAATGGTGTTACAGTAAATGGCAATACGTCTATCTCTCCACTCTCCTCATCCCCTTCTTCCAAGCCCGGCGGGCTCCCCGCTGGTAGTACTAACACAGTGTTGCCACTACTCGAAGGCATTAGTACAGGTCATGCTTCTTATCATCCTGGATTAGATCACTGCCTAAGGAGGTCGCCATTTAGAGCTGTTAGGAATAATTCTAAAGTCTGATTAAAAATATTAAAATCCTTAAATACTCAGATTTAAAATTTGTAGCTAGTCATTTATAACAAGAGTACTAATATATATATATAAGGGCTTCCATCACAAATCAACAAGCAACCAAATATTAAGAATAATTATTGATAAATTCAAATTTAAATTAAACTTTTGACAACTTCCTATTCAAATTCAAATTATACTTTTAGGGGTTTTATATATATAATAAATATTGATTTGTAGTTCTTATAGACTTTACTTGATTGAAGACGATTTTGCTTCTTATTAAAATAGAATGTTGCAGTCTTTTAACAAACTTACTTAATCTCTCTCTATTTTAGCCAGATTTTCTAAACCTTAAATGATTAATTAGTTGGCTATTTTTAAAAATAAAACATTTTTATAATATTTTATAGAATTTTATTATAAAAATATTAGTGTATTTAGCTCTTTTTATGTCAAAAGCATTAAATTTATCAATATTCTTATTGTACTTGCCTATAATCTCAATTTTAATGGTTTTGAGTGAATCTAGACCTTCATTGAGAGAATCCCTGATTTTGGAATAGTAGCTTTGAGTTAAATATGGATTGTTTTGGATTCTTTTGTATATTGAGTCTAATTGCTCTAACTAAGCTTGAATAGGTATTATCTGGCATTTGAGTTAATTTAAACTTAAGATATAAGATATTTTAATAAAATTTAAGATTAATTGAAATTACATTAAATCTTTGAGTTAGTTATGATTCTTTCTGGTTTTCTCAGGCATCAAAGCATCCTGCTCACGAATCTGCTCATTCAAACTTAGCCATTCCAGTTCAAGATCTAGTTTGCTCTTTCTGATAGCAGGTACTCCATCTTCAATATCTGATTTTATCTTCCCTCTCAGGTAGTCTAGCTCTCTTGAAAGTTTGTCCATCTGTGGGATAGATTGGTGGTCTGCCAGCTCCAGAGTTGAGTTGTATTCGTTCAAAAGATTGTGCAAATCTTACTTACGGGCTTAGAGGTGCTTTCCTTGGTTTATTACTTCAAAAAGATCGTCTTCAAAAGATGTCTAAAGTGGAATAATTAATTTATCACTCTTAAATGTAGTGATTTAATGTTTAATTGGTGTATCAGAAAGTTATTAGTACTAGAAAAACTTACAATTTGTTTCTTCAGCTTGTTTGGTAAAAAATCAAAGTCTACATTGTGAAGCTCACCTTTTTACTCTTACAAGTCTCTATCGAAAGATTCAAGACCGTCTTATAGGGATTTAATTTAACCGAAAGTCTGATCGAGACTTTCTTTCAAGTCAGACAGTTTGACTTTCTTAAAGAATTCTAGAGAATAATGTTAATTATCACAATACGAAATGATCACTATATTAAACTTACTTCCATGAATATAGAAAGCATCAATTACTTTCTCTATTTTGTAAACAATCCAAATAGTTCCAATACACATAGCCACTGATAAAATTTCACTGAGTGCTTGACCGATAATTAGACCTGGCCAGTTATCTGAATTATCAGACATAGAGTTTACCTTTGAGACTTCAGCTATGTCAGTCACAGATAAGAACACCATTCTATTGATAAAGATATAATACCTGAGTTTAATAAAGTTATTCATCCGTTAATAAATCAAATAAAATTTATAATAAAATAATTTTTAGATTCTTGTGAAGATATGGAACTCACTAATTACCATGAGAGCAATAAGATATTTCTTTATGTGGACAGTTACAGGTGGGATGCTGCGTTTCAAAGTCACATAAAGTTCAATAGGCACATAGAGATACATAATGAAGTATGTTCCAAATATCACTGTGACTGAGATAAACAAAAATCTCTATCTATCATTACTTTAAATAATTTGTGAAAAATATAATTAACAGTAGTGATTTTAAGTTTATCTAGAGGCTGCATAACTCCTTATTTAACGCAATATACTAGCAAACTGCCCCAAACTAATACTATAGCAGGTGCGATGCACAAGAAAAGAGTATGTAATTTTTTCTTATAAGTTGCTTTTTCCTCTTCAGACTGCCCATTAATCTCGTATCTGTTCTTTAAATAGAACCTACAATATATATAGTTTATGACTCAATAGTTTCAATAAAAGAAAATCAATGAACAAAAGGAAATAATGTTTAAACTTACAGATAGACTAGGAATCCAGTGAGTGCTAGATGGAAATTTAAAATTGGGAGGGCTTTCATAAAAAAGAAAGCCTCAATAACAATATCAGGATAGCCAAAAACTGAGTAATACAGTCCTCTAACCAGGAGTGTGCACATAAAGAGTGCGAACATGTATATTATAAGTAGTTGGTTCTTCAACCATGTGCTTTTGTAGAGAGCTATTCCAAACCCAGCACATACTATCACTCAAATAACATTTATTAAGAATTCATTATTAGATCTTGATTTAATGGCAGTGTAATATAAAATTGATCAATAATAAGAGAGCTATAAAATCTACCACACTCATAGCAATGCATGTATTTTGTGACTTTAAACTGCAGCAATCATAGCGCTCTCTCATTAAATCATCAACAAAGCATGATTTAGAGCCCTCACCCAGCAAATTCCATCAATAAAAATATATATATTTATTACTAGTACTTAAACTAATATTAATTTACTGATTGATGGATGTGTCGTTATCATGGAGTGGCTTTGGCAAATCATCATTCCTAATAAATTCATCTGGCACACTTTGCAAAAGCTAAGCTCTGAGTTCCTTCGCAAAAGTTTAATACAAGCTCTTCATAAATGATGTATCTTGATTGTCATCCTATATATTCAATCAAATTTAACACATACTATTATTAATAAAGTCAGATAATAATTAATGTTTTTAAATAGAGATAAAAGAATTATAGAAGAAAATTTGATATTAATGGTACTAATATATAAACTCGGAGTATATAGAATAATAATTTATCATACTGTTATAATAAATTGAAAGATTGGTGCATTGAATGTGGAGGTGATGTGCTATCTAATTATAGAGAATCTTACATATTATAAACGATAAAATATATCTAAAATCTAAGATAATCTGAGTATGTAAAATTAATTATTTTTCTTCTTAATAATTATACATTGGTAATATTTATTAGATTTATGATTAAAATTAAATAGTTGCACAATTAATATAAAAGGTCTTTTAGTAGTCCTTAATTAAATTTAAATCTTTAATTAATAAAAATAATTTATTTAAACTCCAAAAATGTTTTATGTTTTCATCGAATGTTTATAAAGCATACAATGAAATGCAGAGTTAATTATATAATTTATAAAAATACAAAATATGTAAGTGGAAAAGCTAATCAAATACAATGAAAACACTCATAATTATTGAAATTTCACTTTCTATATATTTGAGGGCATTTATTTATAATTCAGAGTAGATATTAAATTGATTATAGAATAAACATGGAAGGACGTGGTGGAGGAACCATTATATAATATGTTTTTTTAATTATCCTTTCCTTTTCTTAATATACGGAATAAACTCGATGAAAAATGTAAACTAATTTTGTATGGAGGAGACGACGAAAATAAGGAATAAGATAGATACTTGCCAATTGCAAATATAGGCCGCATAATGAAATCCGCATTACCGAAGGACGCCAAAATTGCCAAAGAAGCCAGAGAGACTGTTCAAGAATGCGTTTCTGAGTTTATCTCGTTCATTACCAGCGAGTAAGTTACTTTGAGATATCTATGTGCTTATCTTTAATGCCATCTTAATGTTTTTTTTCTCAATTTATGTCAAAAGTCCCCTTTATATACATATCAAATTGATCCCATTCAATTATGATAGGAATCATTACATTCCAACAAATCTAAAAAATCAATATTCTTAAATGTTATTAATCACTTATACATAGAGCCTGTGACAAGTGCAAGAATGATAAGCGTAAAACTATCAACGGAGAAGACCTGATATACTCTTTATATTAATTGGGTTTCGAGCGCTACCTAGAGAATCTTCATTTATATTATGGAAAGTATAAGG